>JASTWP010002850.1:0-35518 GCA_030770255.1 Temnothorax ravouxi
CGGCAGTACAAGCGATCGCGACGAGACTGATCATATAAAATTAATCGAGTGAACGCGACAATCCACTAAAAGTAATGATATGGTGAGGGAAAGAGGGAGAGGGAATTAATATTTATAGAACTGCGCAGTGGATTTTTTTTAGGAGAGGGGGAAGTAAAGCTTACTCTAACGATGATGAGGATGATGGAGGGGAGGGGGAGTAAGAAATAAAACATTATAAAAAGTTATATATAATTTATTTAAAAAAACTCGCATATTCTTATGACATCGGGCAACATGGCGTTGCGCGCGACCACCAGTTAAATAGTTTTAGTACATTTTGTAATGCGCAATTTTTTTCATGTTTTCCACATCGCATAGTATTGGCGTCATCGAGTTTTCTCAAAGATTCAATATCCTCGTAATGCGCATCCAGAGTCTCGACGATTAGGTTTCTTCGCGCATAATTCTCCAGCAAATTTACCAGCCATTCTCGTTTCTGACATCCCTTGACGTACACGAGGGTCGGCATCTCGTCGTCGTCGTCGTCGTCGTCGTCGTCGTCATTTTCCTCTTCCTCACCGAACACGGCCGATGTAATCAGGTGTTTCACCTTGCTGTACGGCACGTTTCCGTCTTCCCATCGTAATCCATGATAATTTGCAATCAACCAGGTAGCGCACGATTTGTCGGATTTTGTGAGGAGATTCCACGGTATGGGGTAATTAAAGATGTGATGCGTCAGAATGCAGCCTTTTCTCAGCACCGCCACCTCCTTCACGACAAATTTCATCCCAACGAGGAATCCTTGCAGGTCCACGAACGTTGGTACGGACATGATGATGAGATTTCTTTATCTCTCTCTCTCTCTCTCTCTCTCTCTCTCTCTCTCTCTCTCTCTCTCTCTCTCTCTCTCTCTCTCTCTCCTCTCTCTCTCTCTCTCACCTCCTCTCTCTCTCGCCGATGCGTCGATCGAGAAAAATGACGCGCAACTCTGCAAAACCGTCTCGCAACAATCTGATTTATGCTCCCTCCACCCCCCACCCCTCCCTTATTCTCTGGATGGAATAAGAGAGAGAGAAAATATTCACGTCGACGTTGCCGCGAACACTCAGACTAATTTGCGCACCACGTTCGTCAACGGATTGTACTCGATCACGCGGTCGTGTATGATGAGACAGTACGCGGAGGTATTCGGCGGTACGTTCTCCATGCAATCGAATTCCAGTCTAACATCCACGGTGGCGCTTTTGACGGATTCGTTTTGGCGCGAGCAATCGATGATCACAAACGGGCCGTTACGTAGGAATGTTGAAACGGTGAGACTCGGCTCGAGATATTCGTATCCGTAGTAGTTCTTGCAGAAACGCGCGTACATATCGTACAGAATCGCCCATCTGTGTTTGCCAAAATCCAAATTCAAATCGTCGTATGGATAAACTTCAGAGTTTAGATAGAGTTTTACGTTGGTCAAGTTGCAGTCGTCGAATCGGCTTGTATCGGCGGACATGACACGATTTAACTTTTTGATTTCATATAATAAGCAGATAACGTTCACGCAGAATGGCATGCCGTACTTTAGGAATAAAATGTTTATAGGGAAATAATAAATGGAAATATTGGATAAAAAATTTTTTATTGAATGAATGTTTATATTATAAAATATAAAAATATGCGTGATTAATATTCCTTCCACATTATTTTAATAAGTAACAATACAGAAATTATTATATAATTTTAATCCCTCTGGCGCTCGAGTCCAATAATTCGATTACAGAAGATTACTGAAATCGTCGTAACAATTATCTTGTCATTCACATCAATTGCATAGATAATATTGTATAACAACTTTTTTATTGAATATATGTTTATAATATAAAATACAAAAGTATGCGCGATTAATATTCCTTCGATTATACATACGTTACATTACATACATACATATATTCATATGTTATACTACTACCTTATATTACGTTACACATATGTTGTAATATACTACTACATACATTGCATACATACATACATGAATTTTCACTGTTCCTTATCATATAAAGGTATGCGATAATGGCCCCAAGGCAACGTATCGATCGAATCCGGCATGATATATCGCTTATCGTCGTACGGACTCAGAGCGATCTTCGTCTCGCTGATAGTGTACACTTCGTGCAATTTCGATCGTATGCACGACTGCGGTCGAGTCATTTCGATCTCATCGTTCAGACACCGCGTGTAGTCGTCAAATGTGATGGTGCGCGCGATGACGTTGCTTTTGACACCTTTCGCTTTTTTACAGTCTTTTTTACCATCGACTCGCAAGGCGTACATTTTTGCCCTAAGTCCAACGAATTCGATCATAATGGCACCATTGTTTTCGTCCTTCATCAGACCCGGCACTTTTTTATTGACGAGAGGCATACCGTACACGTTATCTACCGCGTAGTCACTCGTGTCGAACTTGACTATATCATGTTTCATGTTCTTATACGCATCGTCGCACTCGATATGATAAATCAAACTGTCCGTGTCGGTGTACATAATTCTACACGATTCGCGGTACAGGGGAGACATGTACTCGTGGTGAAATTCGTATAGACACACCTTCGACAAGTCGAGAATGCACATACCGACGTAGATCGGTTTGTCGAATTTCACCTCGAGTTTGCGCAGTTCAATAGCTATCAGATTTTCCGAAAATACGCTCCTGCTGTGGAAATTCGGTCGCGCGATCATTGCCTCGGCGCCGTATCGTCCGTCCCACTTCGTCAATAATTTTACATCGACGTGGTTTCGTACATTTTCCATCGTTTTCCCGAAAACTGCGTTATTCATTAATTTATATAAATTTTTTTCAAACTCATTTTTAGCCAATGTTCTAAATTTTGTATTGAGTTCAATGTAAGCGCGGAGCCACTCAGATTGAGCAAATTGTAATACGCGATGTATTTTAGTGACGCGAAGACCATGGCGCGTGCACTGCTGCAGATTGCGATAATGAATGACATAACGCTTCTTATCGTGCAGCGTGGCGAGAAGTTTGTCCTGCCGTTTGCCGGGCGGTTTATCGCGCGTCGGACAGAACGGTAGGTCAGTGTGCGCGTCATGTTTATCCTGCGGATACTCGAGATCGACCTCGAGAATATAACCCGTAGGCGAATCCTCAGCGATCGCGCTAAAATCGAAATTCGAAACGTCTTCGACCCATCGAAACTCCGCGTAAGGTAATGGCTTACACATCGCCCAGCCGTACAAGTTGTTGACATCGAAGTACATTAGGTACGACGACGGTTTCGATGAATCGTACGACTGCATGTACTTGTTGTTGGCCTGCGCGTATCTGCCGGAACATTGACTCAGACCGCCGCGAATACCACGTCCGATAAACATAACCATGTCAATGTTTGTCAACAGTTCAAAATTGATACGTGTATGTTTCAACATGGCGTCCCACGTAAAGCCTGGTAAAGTGTAATAGTACGCTGGATCAAGTCCGTAACTCGCGACGCAGCTGTCGCGGAAATTTTCAAACACGTCGGCCAACAGCAATACATCGGTTTTCAGATATAGATCGCTGTATTCGCCCAGGGTTCGAATGGAGAATCGCTGCCATACGTTCGCGGCGTGCGCATAATCGCTCTCGGATACGGTGTCACCGGTCAAGGAACTGTAAAATGAATCGTGCGGCGGTAAACACGTATCGTCCAGCTTTTCGACGCTGTCCACGTATTCGTATGGAAAGACACCTTTTCGCGTCAATAATTTGAAATCGTCGTCGGATAACGTGTAAAAATTTGAACGTATAATTTTTAATTTATCATTATCTAGAAAGGATGCCAATTTTGCGAGACTCGCGCTCAGAAATTTGTACGAGTCGATGAATCTTAGTTTTATATCATTGCGTAAATCAGATTTTTCCGCGGTGTCTTTCACATGTTTAGTAAATGAGATGTACTTTTCCTTTGTTATAGGCAGTACATCAATACTTGCCTTCGAACGCGGCAGCTATCTCCTTGATAATGAAATGCGCGTCGTAGCCCGACAGATTGTGGAATATTACTGGGATGAAGTGAGAATCCTTATAATTCAGATTGCACGTCGAGTGTGCCGGACCTCTGTAACGTCCAGTTAGGTGGCAATGATCGCGCACACGATTATCATTTGGCGTGAATGGTTGTTCGCATATATGACATTTCGCCGCGCTGTGATATGTCTCCCACTCGTCTCGCGTTAGGTCTACCATGCCTACAATGTTGGACAAGATGTTCTTTACGCGATGCGCCAATCCTTTGAGTTCCTCGACGAACCACGCGACGCAGTCGTTATCGCGACGAAATCGATACGCTGATAATGAGTCGTCGTACGAGCACTGTACGTAGTATGCTATACTACATACTCGATGATGTTGATAGGCGTATGACGCGTGTTCCGTATCCGGTTGTGTCTTCTGCAGCACACATTCCAGATCGGCGTACACCACGAAAGGAAGTCGCTCTTTCCTGCTATGGTTCTTGAAGCTGAGCCACTTGTTGTCCTCGCTCGGTAGTCTGATAGCGCAGTCGTTTACCTTTCGGCAGTCTTCGGTGTGAGACTGCAACTTGTCGCTCGAACTAAAGTAGTGAAGACATCTGCAAAAAAAAATACAATTTTTATAAAATTTTTTACACAAAATATAAAATGATATATAATATATTATTAAAAAATACCTACCGATCACAAATGTACTTTGTGTGTCCATGTTTATTAATTTGCGAGCTCACAAGGCGGGATAGATGCTTAATCCACGCAAAATGTCCGACATTGTTGTCTCGCGGATCCTGCACGTACAGCAGATTCACGTGTTTATCACTCGTGTGATCGGTAAGCCGTATTGGAAGAACGTTTGACGTCTTCTTTCCCTCGATGGTATAGACGTTGACGGATATATCGTTGAGTTGTTCGAATTTTTTAATTTGCCTCAACGTCATTGGGAATTCAATGTCTTGTACATGCAGTACCGTTGAATAATGCGGGTACGATGATTCCCGTTCCGAATTTCTTTCAGCTGGATGCAAGGCGGCTACCACTGACCACGCAAAACATGCATTGTCCATAGACAGCACATTGATCACCGCATGCTTCGTTTTAATGTCTTTAGATAATTCCAGGTGACATCCCGCGTGCAAAGGATTGTACTTGTTGACATTTACTGTCAAATTTAGGATTCGAATCAACGCCCACCCACTGTCGCGTTCCTGGAACTCCTCGAGTTTCGCTAATGTGGGCTCGATAACGTGCCGCTCGTACCACTCGCGCAAGTGCGATGTACTACACAGTTCTTTGTTATCTGTACATATACTCTTATTGTCACGTTTATCACCCGCCACAAACTCCCCGTTGAACGCGGTGTTCACTTTGACGTAATCATGTTCTTTTAGTAATGTCTCGCACTCGCTTGCACACTACGCTGCAGGCGTCTTCCAAAAACTGTCGCGGTTCTATATGGTCTATATTAATTACCGCACCGGTCATTATCCGCGTTTCGAAAGCGGCGTTGATTTCTCGCCATACGAGTTCTGCCGCGCGCGTGTCGCCACTGTTACCGGCGTTCGCGTAATCGCCACCGCTATGTATAAATTGTACTTTCCAATCGCGACTTCGCACCCTCGAGTCGCGCTATTCTGGCAACCAACGATTGCCTCTGCCCGATCGAGAGCCGCGGACGTTTGGCACTACTACGAAAGTCACGAGCTCGTGTCTCGAGCTGCTCGATGAATTCCACGCATTGCAGCGCCCATGTGAAAAATTCACCCAAAGTAGTGACTTGGTCGGACAGCTCCAACAGATCGCGTTCGGTTTGCTCCAATTGCTCCATGTTTTATTTATTTAGCACAAAGACAAGCACCGTTTCTTCTTGCTCACTGTTGTGAAAAACAAAATTGTTCACGTCGCAAAAGCTAATGTTTGTTTCGTTGACATTCGGCGCAATCTTTAATCATCGGAGCGGGACCGTCGATGTGCGTTCGCTGCCACGGTTGGTTGTAATGTTCGTCACAGCGACGATAAGTCTGCACCTCCAAATCCGCCTTTATATGCTCCGGAAGCTTGTCCCACACGTAGTAAATGTGATCACCGCACATTTGCAGCAGAACGGTTTTCGGCACGAATTGTAACTGTTCGGCGCTAAAATCGCGAATGTCCGAAGGCCTCGACAGCAGGACGAACATCGTTGCGATTGAGTGATATAAGATTCTCTTTTACAGAGCACTCGCACATGATAATGCAATAACGAAGAAACCGCGATACTCTTCGATCGATGTATCACTCTAAAAAATCTGGCTACTGCGGCTCGATGCGCTTCATCCCTCGTTATATACCCTTTGCTCTCTCTCTCACTCCAACTGATTTTTTGAAAGATCTTTTCCTTTGTCTCGCGTACTACGTCTTAAAAATAGCGCGAATTTGTTTAGTCTACGCGATAACACCCCCTTTTTCCTAGAAAAACTATTGTTTACAATGAACATGTCCCGACAGGTTCGATGTGTTATCGGGTCGATCATCGTCCCGATGACGTCATTTTTTCCTTTGTCTTTTCACGTACTGCGTAGATGGATTGTTTTTTAAGTATAAATCCAACTATATTTTCCTCGCACGCATTTCTATTCGAGCCGTATATGCTACGTTCGCCGGAGCATCGGCTGCGTGAATTTACATTCAAAATATCACATATCATAACTTAGATTAAAAACGAGGCGTCGATGATCCGGTGGACGTCGGCGCTCGTCTTTGTCTCGCCTTTGTAGCGCGATACGTATTGCGACTATCAGTTTTATACACCGCCATAATAATTTTTCTCTGGCGACTTCTTCAACCGTCATTGCGTTCAGTCCCATTGTGGTTGCGAGCGTGTTTAAACGTGCCGTTCGCGCGGATATAATTTTCGGGATTGGCGACGCGGTTAATCGCCTTTGTTTTGTGATTGTGAGATGGAGGATCGCGGTCGTGGAGTTCCCCCTCGCCAAAATTAATGGTGGAGTTACAATATACGAAAACACGACGTCAAGCCCGGGGCCGCTCGTCGAGTCCGCGCAAAGTGTTACACATACATTTTTTTTTTATAAATTCTTTGTGTATGAACGTGTTTTTTTTTTTTTGGTGATTAAACTATATTTTTTGTGATGCCTCCTCTTGAAAATCTTAGACGTATTGTCAAGTTTGACTTTGTTAACGACTCTAATAGTGATCAGGAGGAGGGGCTCGTTGTTCCCGAACCACCGCGTCAATCACCCACTATCGGACGCGGGCACGCGATCCTGAATGCTCTTCGGCCTCTCGGTATCGGACGCGGGCGGAGAGAAATTTACGTAGATCACCGCGCGGCCCTCGGACGCGGGCGGGCGCAACGTTACGTCGAAGCCCTCGCGCAGGGCCGCGCGTACGTTCCAACGGAGGAGGACGAGAGATTGGCAGACGAGTTGGCGTTCGACGTGCATATCGCGAGTCCTCCTCCCATCAACCACCGCCCTGGTGCCCAAAATCCGCATGAGTCTTTGCTGGCTGCGTTGAGACGAAGGCAGGGCCGCGGTCATGGCACCCCCCCTCGTCGAGACTAAGGTAAATTTTTTTTTAAATTAATAACGCGGTAGCGAGAGAGACAAGAGCGCGCCGTGTGACGTCATGTGAACCGACGCGACCGTTGTACGCGGACCCCCATTCTCCCGAAATATTTTTTATGTTAATTCTATATCTATCATTTATAATTTATTTTTCCGTTTATTAAGTATATATCCGCGCGACGAAGAAATAACGCGAACGGGGGGCGCGGGGGGGGGGGTCCGCGGCGGCGGCGGCGGCGGCGGCGGCGCTGACCCGCGGCGGCGGCGGCGGCGGCGCTGACCCGCGGCGCGGCTGAGTCATCCCCCGGTGAGTCATCCAGGTGAGTCATCCCCGGTGAGTCACCCCCGGTGAGTCATCACGGTGGTATGCCAAGGTCACCCCCCCATCCCCCTCACTCCCTCGTAATCCGATATCATTGTGTAACCCGATACCCCGCCCCCTCACCCCTCCCCCTCACCCCCCCCGCGAAATACGATACCCTTGTGTAACCCGATACCCCGCCCCTCACCCCTCCCCCTCACCCCCCCGGGGATTTCCCGTACCCCCCCTCCCTCACCCCCCCTCGGCGCTCCCGAGTCAGAATCGGCTTAGTATAACTACTGCTCTCCAAGTGGTTCGAAAAGATACTACACAGTCAGATCACAGATTTTATTAATTCCCACCACATCCTTGATGATCGGCAATCGGGATACCGTAAGGGCTATTCCACCCAGTCTGCTCTTCTGCGATTAATTCACGATATTAAAAGCGGGGTTGATGTGGGTGAGGTGTTTATCCTTATTCTTTTTTATTTTAGCAAGGCATTCGAGACTGTCTGTCATCAGCTACTACTGACTAAATTGAGGAAATTAGGGGTTTCTGAGCTTGCTCTTAAACTAATTTTCTCATATCTTACAGGTCGCTCACAAGCTGTTGTCGATCTCGATGGTGAGCTTTCTGACTGGCTGTCGGTCACCTCTGGTGTCCCGCAGGGATCCGTCCTTGGCCCCCTCCTTTTTTCCTTATTCATCAATGACATTAGGGCTTTCCTTAGGTTTACCAGGTACTTGATTTTTGCTGATGACACGCAGATTTATCGCAAGTGCCTTTTTGCTCAGCTTAATGCTGCATTGCAGCTAGTGGCGCATGATGTGGGCGTCATTTCCGAATTTGCTGCTACCAATGGATTAACTCTTAACCTTACTAAATCCAAGGTCTTGATACTGAGTAGCAGACGTTATGTACAGCAATTAAATATTAATGACTTACCTCTTATTTCAGTTAATGGCGTGTCTATTCCATTTGTTAGCAAGACGCGGAACTTGGGAGTCATCATCCGCTCTGACCTGTCTTGGAAGGGCCATGTATCGCATATTTCAAAGAGGGTACACTTCACGCTATATAAACTAAAGTTCCATAAGAACTCTCTATCATTAAATCTACGCGTGAAACTAGTTACCTCGTTGATTTGGCCCTTGCTCGATTATTGTTCCTTTGTTTACAATGATACCTTTGAAGAACTTAACATCAGGCTCCAGAGGCTCATTAATTGCGCGATTCGCTTTATCTACAACCTAAGGCGTGACGAACACATCACGCCTTACCGACATTGACTTGGTTGGTTGTCGGTAAAAAATAGGCGCTTGTATTTTCTGGGTATAGAGATGTACAAGGTTTATCACAACAAATCGCCCAGCTACCTTTCTGAAATCTTCACCGATCCGGATTCCTCTGTCAGGCGATCATCACGTCTGGCAGTACAACATACCTTCCATGTTCCCACTCATAAAACCGATGCATATCAAAGGTCCTTCCATTTGGCAGGCGTTTACATGTGGAACTCTCTACCTAGCTATATTGTGACATCACCGTCCGTTGCAGAATTTAAAAATAAGCTGCATGATCACCTTTTCTCGCTCGAACTTAGCTCGGTTCAGGGTTCCACCGTAGGCCTTTCAGCTGCTTAGTGTTTCTTCCTTTAGGGTTGACAACGCATTGTACATATGTTATTCAGGTTTATTTACTTTTAAGTTCTCATTTTATTTACATTGTTTCTGATTCTCTTGAATGTGTCTCGGCAACTAACTTGCTTGTAAAGCTGAGTTTAGTCAACGTAACTTACATCCGCAGATATCAGATATAAAATATCTCGATATCATCATTATTGTTCTTACTTTTACATTACTTTTTTCTCTCTCTCTCTCTCTCTCTCTCTCTCTCTCTCTCTCTCCCTCTCTCTCTCCCTCTCTCTCTCTCTCTCTCTCTCTCTCTCTCTGCACTCGGCGAGTCACTGATGGCAGTCAAGTCGGACTTGATGACTGGACTAACGTTGCTAAAGTTGATGAGCTTTGTACAGCGCTGTCCGATGCCTTACTTGGAACGCTTAATGTGTTGGCTCCTGAGCGTATATTCGTTATTAGAAAGCCTCCTGCGCAGTGGCTTACAGTTGAACTTAAAACCCGGTTTCGTACTCGTGATCGACTGTATAAGCAGGCAAAACGTTCTAATAGTTTACTTGGTTATGCCACCTATAGACTTTTCCGTAACCAGCTCAATATTGATGTGAAGCGTGCCAAAAGCGAGTTTCATTTCAATACTCTTAAGAATATTACGGACCCTGCTAAACTATGGAGAGAGCTGGCTCGCTTGGGTCTTGTCAAATCATCCTTGGTTTCTCCTCTACGTTTTTTTCCACCCGATCTATTGAATTCATTTTACGTTTCTGTTTCTAACGCTCAGTTGCCATGTTCATATGCTGACTTTATTTCTGCCATTGCACTGGTTACTCGTCCATCTCAATGTCCAGAATTTGTGTTCTCTGCTGTTACACCTTGCACGATTTTTAAGCTCATTTCTATGGGACCACATCATTCGTATGCGTCGGGTTCCGATAGAATTCCGCTTTATATTTTACGTATCGCTTGGCCAACGATTTCATCGTATCTAACTACCTTATTTAACTGCTCATTAGAAACTTCCTCATTTCCGTCTTTGTGGAAACAAGCGCTTATCCGCCCTCTTTCGAAAATTCGCATTCCGTCATCTCCGTCTGATACGAGACCGATAGCCAATCTGCCTGAACTTTCTAAAGTCCTTGAAAGGATTGTTGCCTCACAGATTACCGACTACTTAATCGAGCATGATCTCTTAAATCCAAGACAGTCTGCTTATCGACCATGCCATAACACTCAGTCTGCACTACTTCGCATTTGTGATGATATCAAGGAGGGAATTGACAACAGGTTTGTCACAATCATGATTCTCTTTGATTTCAGCAAGGCATTTGATACTGTTCCACATCTTCGCCTACTCACTAAACTTAAGGCGATCGGTTTCTCTGACGCCGTTCTTACATGGATCTTTTCATACTTGACTGGTCGTTCTCAGGCGGTGGTAGATGATTCTGGCAAGCTTTCTGATTGGCTATCTACGTCGTCGGGCGTCCCACAGGGTTCCGTGCTTGGTCCACTTTTATTCTCTCTCTTTATTAACGATATTGGTAGCGTCTTGTCACATGCATCACATATGATGTTTGCCGATGACATTCAAATTTATCTATCATGCTCACCGGCTGACATTCTTCATGGATTAGAGTTAATTTCTAAGGATGCGAACGCTATATTTAATTATGCTGAGTCTAATGGCCTTAAACTGAATCCTGCCAAATCAAAGGTGATTATTTATGGTAGTAAAGCATACGTTAGGCATATTGACGTTTGTCTTCTACCGCCTATTACTGTAAACCAGGTACCTCTTCCTTTTGTAAGTGAAGTGAGGAATTTGGGCGTTATGTTCACGTCTACTCTCTCTTGGAAGAAACATATTCTGCATGTCTCACAGCAAGTCCATCATGCACTATATAAACTAAAATTTAATAGAAACTCTCTTTCCACTGAGTTAAGAATCAAATTAGTTACAGCATTAATTATACCTCATATTGACTATTGCTGTCTTGTCTATCATGGCCTGAGCAATGAGTTGAATACTAAATTGCAAAGACTTGTAAATTGCTGTATTCGGTTTATTTATGATATCAGAAGTGATGAACATATAACGCCATACAGACATCGACTGGGCTGGCTCTCTGTTGAAAAAAGGAGGCTTTATTTTCTCGGTTGTCAGATGTATCGTATCCTTTTCTTACAATCTCCTTCTTACCTTAGTGAGCTTTTCACTCTTCCTGACCCGTCGTTAAGGAGTTCTGACCGTCTTGGTGCCTCATCGCAAACCTTTCATATCCCGACTTGTAGAACTGCCACATATATGCACTCCTTTCGTCTTTCCTCAATTCGTTTTTGGCATACTCTTCCTACTAGTATAACATCTGCATCTTCCATCGCATCTTTTAAAAACTTTCTTCATTTATTTTTGCTTGCCTCTGAATCTGGCTAATAATCTGGCTGATGCTTTAGCCTTTTTGCGTCGACTATACAGTGCAATGATACCATTGCGTGCGTAATTCTAAGTTAGTTCTTAAGCCTTACATTTTTGTCTATATTTCGTTACTTACCAGTTCTTGCTCTGCGTATCATGATATTTCCCGCTACTTATTTTTAGTACTATATCTTGTTACTATTGTATTATATTGTTTTATTTGCTTTTATTGCACCTTTGCCCTTTAGCTCACGCTTGGGCATAAATAAACGTAATCAATCTCTCTCTCTCTCTCTCTCTCTCTCTCTCTCTCTCTCTCTCTCTCTCTCTCTCTCTCTCTCTCTCTCTCTCTCTCTCTCTCTCTCTCTCTCTCTCTCCCTCCCTCCCTCCCTCCCTCCCTCCCTCCCTCCCTCCCTCCCTCCCTCCCTCCCTCCCTCCCTCCCTCCCTCCCTCCCTCCCTTCCTCCCTCCCTCCCTCCCTCCCTCCCTCCCTCCCTCCCTCCCTCCCTCCCTCCCTCCCTCTCTCTCTCTCTCTCTCTCTCTCTCTCTCTCTCTCTCTCTCTCTCTCTCTCTCTCTCTCCACAGTCGCAAGCGTCGACTGACTGTCTGCGATGTTTTCTCTAGAGATGTCCCCGGGCACATTTATATTAATGAGCTACTTCCTACGCATATTTATAATTTGTTACGCCGGACTCGTGAGAAGGCTAAACTGTTATCTTTTAAGCACGTATGGTGTAAAGATGGCCAGATCTTTGTCCGTAAAGACCATGGTCAATCTCCAATTCTTATCACTACTGAGACTGATTTAGCCGGGCTTCGGTGACTTGTTGATTCTGGCCCTATTCCGTTCACATGATTGTCTCGAAATTGCTCACTTCAATGCTTGCTCCTTTCCAAGAGTGAGAGCACGGCTGAGTTCCGTTGATTTTTATTTTTTCAGCATTATTTCAGTCATTAATACCGTCAACGAAATTTAGTTCTGAAGCATTTGCTGAGGTGGAAATGATTAGTAATTGTTATTACTCTTTGCAATATAGTCATTATTATCTTATTGTTTCCGCTTTTGCTCACTGCTTTATTATAATTGTCTTATTTGTTCTGTCGTGACAAATTTTGGGGATCGTCATTTTCCGGATGAAATATGATATTTAATGGAGTTAATGGGCTCCCTGTTGACCGCCATTTTGAATTTTTCACAAGCGCTACGTGACCTTCGAAAGTACATGAGAGTACGAACATTTTGAGCCCAGGAACGATTTTTTTGGTCGTGACAAATTTTGGACATAGCTCTGTCTCAGTTGACGTGAAATGTCCCATATATATTTTTTTTTGTAATTGGCGCAATTTAATTAAAGATTTCATATATTCTTTTTAAATGACATCACTTAGGTTGAGTTAGATAACGCAATATTGTGATATAATTTTGTTAAGGAGAAATAAAGCTACTATCACTTAGATTAGATTTTTGGATTTAAAAAATATATTGCGTAAACTTGGCACTTTTTTTTACCTTTTTTGAAGAAGGTAATCTTGTACTGATTGATTCGACGTCGTGTTAATTATACGTTTCTCACTAGGTATGATTATGTAGTGGATTTTATAGTTTAACAAAAAAGTGTTCAAAATTTTATTTTATGCATCTTTTATTTTCAGATTATGCCAGAACTGAGGTCTCATTTGCTTTAATCGGTCTTTTTATAATGATAATGGGCTTCTGTTTTTCGATTTACACATTTCTGAATCCACGCTATATGTTTAAACGTCTTGCAGGAGGAATACACTTTATAACTGGTAATTAATGTTATAAAACATTTTTATATTTTATTATAATTCTGGTTAAGGATTAGATAATAAATATCGAAATAATAAAAAATGTAATATAATCTACACTAGTCTGATGTAGTACTAATATAATGTGCACTAGTCAACAAAATTATCGCAACATTCAATTCATATCAAAATTTCACATAATTTCAAATAAGCATATCTCCACGAAAAATTGTTGTAGGGGAGACCGGGGCAAAGCCGTCACTATTTTTTCGGTGCCGATTTTTAACAACAAAACAAATCATTTTAGTCAAATGTGGTACCGTTGTAAAGAGTGAAGAGAATCCTTCACTAGCGCACAGTGCAATTGCGCATGTTGTAATTGGACACAATGCTATTGGACACATAAAGTTGTGCACCGTTCGATTGGACACGTTTCAATTGCGCATAGTTCATTTGGACACATTTTATTTGCGCACAGTTTAATTGGACACCGTTGCTTTTGGACACAATACATATTATTAACTTATTTAAATAAATAAATGTAAGTTGCACTGAACACAGTTTGTTGGGTATCGTTACCGACGCTATCCGGCGCTGTGGTCGCGCCGCACTGGGGGGCGCGCGAGCTACCGGTACCCGGATCAGTCCCCGCCCGAGCACAGTCACGCTATGACCTATTGTATTCAGTCCGACATTAAATCTATAGTAATTGTAACCAATATCTGTCTCGGCTTCGTGTACCTTGCTGCGTCGATCCCTCGTCCTTTCCCCGTCATCCCGTATACTAAAGTATATCGCGACGGACCTAACAATTGGCGCTGCGGCTGTAACTTGTCTTTCTCGCGAAACGAAGTGAGAACGAGTGCGATCCGCAACAAAGATGGCCGACCCTACAAGACAGATCGAGGCTCTCACAGCGGCTGTAAACAGCCTTTTACAGTTTCAACTCAACAAAGAAAGGGGCGAAGCATCATCTCCAGCGCACACATCATCACATTCGGAGATGTACAATCATCTGAGTGCACGTGTAGAGAAATACCACTACGGTACGGGCGACGAAACAAAGCCGTTCGCAAAATGGCTGCTACGCCATGAGTACACCGTGGTCACGGAAGCTTCGTCCTTGCCACCTCAGATGCAAACACGTCTTGTATTGGACAAGCTCGGGCAGACGGAATTCGATAGGCTCGTGGATCACGCCGCACCTACGGATCCGTCATCTATGACTCAAGGGGCTCTCATAACGACGTTAAAAGAACTCTTCCGCGACAAGATTCCTATTACTCGTCGTCGCATAGAAATACTTAATTATCGCTACGACAGATCAACCCCGATTGCGGAACATCTAGATCGTATCAATCGTCATGCCGCCAATTTTGACCGTTCCAATCTGACTGACGATAATCTTCGTATCTTGTTGCTGCTGCAATCGTTTTGTTTCTCTAGTGATAACGACGAATTAAAGAAGATCGCGCTTCGTGTCATCAAAAAGAACCAAGCCGCGTCTCTTAAAGATGTCGTCGCCGAGCTCGAAGCTCATATGAACGTTGCGTCGGGATTAAAAACGCTCGAAAACCCGACTAAGCATTCTCAAATTTCCGTGTTAAATATCGCGCAATCAAAACGCAAAGACAAAAAAGCATTAAACCGGAAATCTACACCGGAAGCATTAACTTATGGTCAACGCCGTTATCCAAGCTGCATCCGGGCAGTCCCGCGTTAGACTTTCAGCGCGCAATTTCGCCGACATCAGGGGCATCAAGCGTGCACCAGATGCACGAACAGCCGCCTAACCTCTTGAAGAGTGACCAGGGGATCACATCGCAACACAACGTTTACCTCGAGGACGTCCTTCAACACTTTCCGACCTTATTCGCCGACGATTTAGGAACTTGTAGCAATTTTAAAGTGAAGTTTAATATTGCCAGCGACGCTCGCCCAGTCCAGTCAAAATGTAGGCAGATCCCGTATGTTATGAAGGGTCTGCTCGCCAAAGAATTGAAACGTCTCGAATCTCTTGGCATCATTGAACCTGTAAAAACTTCTAACTGGACATCGCCTATCGTCATTGTGAAGAAGCAGAATGGCAAACTACGCGTATGTGGGGATTTCTCGACAGGTGTCAACAGCGTTTTAATCAGCAACAGGTATCCCTTGCCTACTGTTGATAATATCAATGCAAAGCTTAACGGAAATTGTTTTTTTAGCGTACTGGATCTTAGTGACGCATTTTTCCAACTCGAAATTGACGAAGATCACCGTAAGATCACTACTATTGTAACACCATTTGGACTTTACAGGTACACACGCGTTCCTTTTGGCCTCAAAACAGCACTAGCTGATTTTCAACAAGCTATGGACGACACACTCGAAGGTCTCGAAGGAGTGTCCGCATATTTTGATGACGTCATAGTCAGAGGTCGTACTCGCAGGGAACATGACGAACGTCTGGCCAAAACTCTCCAACGCTTGCAAGATAGAGGATGGAGACTCAGAGCTGAAAAATGTCGCTTTGGTCTGGAAGAGATCAAATACCTAGGCTTAATCGTGAATGCGCATGGTATATCAGCTGATCCAGAAGCAACCAGTGCCATAGCGAACATGCCAAAACCTACCTCGGTTCCGGAGGTACAAAGTTTCCTAGGATCGGTGAATCATTACGGCAAATTCATCTCTCATCTGCATGAAATAAAACAGCATTTGAAGATCTCACACGAAAAAATCGCACATGGTCATGGGATCAGACTCATGATTTTGCCTTCGATCAAATCAAGAAGGTCATGCTCAGCCCTCTCCTGTTGGATCATTACGATCCATCGAAAACACTGATAGTGGCAGCAGATGCGTGTGCCACTGGAATTGGCGCCGTTCATCTTCAACGAGACTTAAACGGCCATGAGCGTGCTGTCTATCATATGTCACAGAGCCTTACCGATGCTCAAAGAAACTACTCCCAGCTCGAAAAAGAGGCCCTCGCGCTCGTCACAGCCGTCGAACGATTTGATAAATTCGTCTGGGGAAGAAGATTCATACTCCAAACGGATCATAAACCCCTCGTGGCCCTACTGCAAACTGAGAACACCAAAGGACTCAAAGCTACTACAGCAGCTAGGCTCAAACGTTGGGCACTGCGACTCCTGGGCTACGACTTCAAGATAGAGTTTATCCGCACCCAAGATTTTGGTCATGCCGATGCTCTATCTCGTTTGATCGACCGTCGTGACAACGCGGAGGAACTCCAAGTAGCTAGCATTCAAGCAATGGAATCCGAACTCCTCCAGTTAAAAATCTATCAATAGACTTTTTTGGTAAGGAACTCCGGAATAATCTAAAGAAAGCAACTAAGGAAGATCCTCTTCTGCGTTCGGTTTTCAAGCCATCAAGGAAGATTGGAAGACGAAAAAAATTTCGGAGTCACTGGAACATTTCAAAAGACGCTCAGAAGATCTCAGCATCGTCGATGACACTTTACTTCTCGGAGATAGAGTGGTCATCCCAGAGGTTCTCAGGCCAACAATTCTAGCAGCTTTTCACAAAGGCCATCCCGGCATCAGAAGGACAAAGCAGTTAGCTCGAGAATTCGTGTACTGGCCGAAAATGTCCGACGATATTGAACACCTTGTACGTCAATGTGACGCTTGTGCGTTGAACCAAAAACTCCCGGTAAAAGTACCACTATGGCCTGCTCCGTCTCGACCGATGGAACGTGTACACATCGACTTCGCTGGTCCAATTGAAGGGCAGTATCTACTCATTTTTGTAGACGCTTACTCCCAAGTTTTTAGACGTGGCAATTACATCCACGATCTCTGCAGCTCGCACTGTCGATTTGTGTCGTGAATTCTTTTCCAGGTTTGGACCCCCAGATGTGCTCGTCACCGACCATGGAACACAGTTCACATCAGAATTATTCGCTGCTTTCTGCAAGGAAATGCAGATCTCCCACCTTCTGGCTGCGGTCAATCACCCGCAATCAAACGGCCAAGCCGAGAGGATGCTGGACACGGTAAAAAGGGCTATCGCCAAGGACCCGACCAATTGGAAGACACAGCTGTTTGATTTCTTTCACAGCTACCGTTACACTCCATGCTCAGAGTCGTCCTCAGGAAAGTCTCCTTTGGAGCTCTTGTTCGGACGTCGAATGAACTCCCCGTTCTCGAAATGGCTCCCGAAACCGGAGACTCTCGAGCCTGCTCCACCAGCCTCTGTAGAGAAACAGCTAGCCATGAAAAAGCAGTTCTTGAAACATCATGGCGCCCGACCTCGTTACCTAACGTTGGGCGACCGCGTAGTAGTCCTTACCCGCAAGGACAAAAGGGAACAGGACGTTATTCATAGAGTACTATCACAAACTCGCTACTCTGTACGCCTTGATGACGGAAGAGTCATCGACCGCCACATCAACCATATCTGGAAAGGAGGTTCCGACCCGTCAACCCTGCCCGAGAGTCTTATGGACGACTGGTCGCTCCTGCAGCCGCCCACGCCGGAAACGCCTCCTGCTTTGGAAGCTGATCACCAGCCGGCTGCATCTCCTGCAGCCCAGACCCCAGTCATTCAGGAACCTAACTCTCCTGTAAACCAGCCGACGCCGGCTAGACCCGCTCGTAATCAGATGGCTCCGAAGAGATTAATTTTGGATCCATCCGCTAAAAGTTACTCTCAGTGGTAACTTCCTAAGGGGGGAGATGTTGGGTATCGTTACCGACGCTATCCGGCGCTGTGGTCGCGCCGCACTGGGGGGCGCGCGAGCTACCGATACCCGGATCAGTCCACGCCCGAGCACGGTCACGCTATGACCTATTGTATTCAGTCCGACATTAAATCTATAGTAATTGTAACTAATATCTGTCTCGGCTTCGTGTACCTTGCTGCGTCGATCCCTCGTCCTTTCCCCGTCATCCCGTATACTAAAGTATATCGCGACGGACCTAACACAGTTCTTTTGCGCACAGTTCAATTGCGCACAGCTCTTTTGCGCACAGTTTTTTGGGCAGAATTTTTTTGCGCAGAGTTCTTTTGCGCACAGTTCAATTGTGCACAGTTCTTTTTTGCACAGTTTCATTGCGCACAGATTATTTGCGCACAGTTCGTTTGCACACAGTTCGATCAAGCGCATTTAAAAAATAACCATATATACACATACACACACACGCGCGGGGGGTGCAAGGGGGGCCTTCGGCCCTCCCTCTTGCACCCACCTCCACCAGTAGGCAGGGTGAACTTCCTTTATAACTTAGCATGTACGCTTGATCGAACTGTGTGCAAATGAACTGTGCGCAAATAATTGTGCGCAAAAGAATTGTACGCAAATGAACTGTGTGCAAATGAACTGTGTGCAAATGAACTGTGTGCAAATGAACTGTGCGCAAATAGTTGTGCGCAAAAGAATTGTACGCAAATGAACTGTGTGCAAATAACTGTTCGCAAAAGAATTGTGCACAAAAAAACTGTACGCAGTTGAACTGTGCGCAAAATAATTGTACGCAAAAGAACTGTGCGCAATTGAAGTAATTGAACTGTGCGCAAAAAAACTATGTCCATGCAACATAAGTTTATTTATTTAAATAAGTTAATAATATATGTTGTGTCCAAAAGCAACGGTTTCCAATTGAATTGTGCGCAAATAAAATGTGTCCAAACAAACTGTGCGCAATTGAAATGTGTTCAATCGAACGGTGCGCAATTATATGTGTGCAATTGCAACGTGCAAAATTGTACTGTGCGCAACTGAACCTTTCCCGCCACGTACATCTTGTATAAAATAGATAACCTAGTATAAGGTAAATAACAATTTAAAAAAAAAAATAAAAAAAGGGCGCCAAGTACACGCATAGTAGTGTATATGTTGTTACCTCGAAAAAAGAGAAAGTAGTAGTATTATACCTCAAAAAAATATAAGTAACAAGTGGTAGACATAATCTTTATATCTCGAAAAATCTCGAAAAAATCTAAGCAGTAGTATCTTTATTTCCGAAAAATTATAACCCAAGTGATACACATCACAAAATTATGTTACCTTATCAAAAAAAAGAGTCGCGCTTCAAGTGATCTATTACAATTACAAAAAAGAAATGATATCTCTTTAAATTACAGCGCCAATTACAGAGAGAACGTATATATTGCTTCAAAAAATAATTGTTGCATTACTTTGGAAAATCTTTACATTGTGTCAATTAAAAAAGAATGTATGATAACAATTTTATAAGATTAAAAAATTTTACTTAAATTTTACAAGGGAATACAAAATATTTAAATACAAAGTTTACATGTGTATTTTTTAGTGGTCACAAAGAATTACAGAGGTAACAGTACAAAATAAAAATATTTTATTAAAATATTCAACGAGGGAATACAATTTGTATTTAAATACAAAGTTTATATATGTATTTTTCAATAGAATAAAAGATTTAATCACAAAAAATTACAGAGGTAACAGTACAAAATAAAAATATTTTATTAAAATACATAAATTTTTTTTGTAAAAATACTTGGCGCTGCTAGACCACGAAATTTTAAATAAATAAATAAACTTATCCTATACTTAATTATAAGCCGCATTATTCGCCGTCGTCACGCACACCCATATCACTCGCTCGCACATACACACCACGCTGATAATCATTTTGTTACTCTCGTCGCATTCTTCTCTGAATTATTTTTATTTTGTCCTTATTTATTTAAAATTTCGAGGTCTAGCAGCGCCAAGTATTTTTACAAGAAAAATTTATGTATTTTAATAAAATATTTTTATTTTGTACTGTTACCTCTGTAATTCTTTGTGACCACTAAAAAATACACATGTAAACTTTGTATTTAAATATCTTGTATTCCCTTGTAAAATTTAAGTAATATTTTTTAATCTTATAAAATTGTTATCATACATTCTTTTTTAATTGACACAATGTAAAGATTTTCCAAAGTAGTGCAACAATTATTTTTTGAAGCAATATATACGTTCTCTCTGTAATTGGCGCTGTAATTTAAAGAGATATCATTTCTTTTTTGTAATTGTAATAGATCACTTGAAGCGCGACTCTTCTTTTTGATAAGGTAACATAATTTTGTGATGTGTATCACTTGGGTTATAATTTTTCGGAAATAAAGATACTACTGCTTAGATTTTTTCGAGATTTTTCGAGATATAAAGATTATGTCTACCACTTGTTACTTATATTTTTTCGAGGTATAATACTACTACTTTCTCTTTTTTCGAGGTAACAACATATACACTACTATGCGTGTACTTGGCGCCTTTTTTTATCTTTTTTTTTAAAAAGGTAGTTTTGTACGGATATCACGCCTTTTTGTAGTATTACGCATTTTATAAACAGTATGTACAGGGTAAAGCTATTTGGAGGTATAATACTACCACTTTGTTTTTTTCGAGGTAACAACATAACAGAGTAACAACATAATACATATACACTACTATGCGTGTACTTGGCGCCTTTTTTTTACCCTTTTTTAAAAAGGTATTTTTGTACGGATATCACGCCTTTTGTTTCCTCATAGAGGAAGCTGTTTTTGTAAAAAAATATTTTTTTAGCTGCTTTTGCCAATGTGTTTAAAATGTTTTAAAACGTCAAAAAATCATTTTTGTACGAAATGTCTGTGTGTATGTGTGTATGTATGTGTGTGTGTGTGTGTATGTATGTAACGCTTCTGTTGTCCGTAAATGCTCTAACTTCCGTAATTTTTGAGATATCGGGCTGTTTTTTTTTTAATCGATAGAGTATCATTCAAGGAAGATTGGTATTGAATTTGGCGATGATCGGTAAAAGGTTTTTTTTTAAAATTTGAATTTTTTTAGAAAGTGTGTTTTACGCTGTAACTTTTTCAATATTTGAGATAACGATCTATATCTAATTCTATTGTATTTTCCAGTTTTTTCTACCCCTATTTCAAATACAATTAATTAAAATTTGGTTAATTAGTTCCGGAGTTACAAATTTACCGAAATTTCTATAACTCCGGAACTAATTAACCAAATTTTAATTAATTGTATATGAAATAAAGGTAGAAAAAACTGATGAATATAATAGAATTAATAAAAATTGCTAATAATCAAAGGGTTCTTTTTTAATAAAATTTTGAATTTTTGCAGAAATGTTTTTTATGCATTAACGTCCGCAAATTTGAAGATATCGATCTATTTCTAATTTTATTATATTTTTCAGTCTTTTCTACCCCAATTTCATATATAATTCTTTAAGATTTGGTTGATTAGATTCAGCTTTATATGCGGTTAAAGGTCCATAATTTTGATTGCTTCCTCTATGAGGAAGCCAAAATAAACAAATATAAATAACTATGGCTTAAAATAGAGGAAGCAATGCAGGTTTCTACTTGCTTACTTATAAAATATGAGGAAGGGGGCGCAATGTACAAGTTTCTACTTGCACCCTGTTTGTAGTGTGTTACGCATTTTAAGAGACACGGTAGTGTCTCGCGCCAAGTACACGCGGAGCGAGACCGCACCGTGACTCTTTTACGCGACGCGACGGGTTGCGAGTACCCGAGATGTTGAGATCTCGATAACGAGTGAACGGATCAAGTTCTAAGTAGGCTTGATCGATAGTTGGGGTAAAAATAAGGAGGGTATCTCCTATATAATTTTCCGCTACGTGCCCTACGAGCGGAGATATTGCGACGCAAAGTCCAAATGTGAAAATTTTTTATTAAGATACTACTTCCTAACGCCGATTATAACATATATATATATATATATATATATCACGTGATCAGAGAAAATGTCGCTTTCACTTTTGCGACACTGGCGGCGCAGGTATCGCCAGTTTCGATATCGCGCGCGTATTTCAAACGATCTAGTAGGTAAATTATTAAAGGTCGATAGACTTATCGGTCAGAAGGAAGATTTCTATTTAGCTAAATTAAGTATAAATATATAATATATATTGATTCTTATGAATCAAGCTTGAATTCGATGTTTAGGTATCCCAGGTTGCCGATGACGAGGTACAGATAGTGCGCTTCATAGTCTTCAGTGTCCAGGTGTAATAATACGTTGAATTCGATGTCTACGTGTTCCAGGTTGCCGATGACGAGGTCCACATAGTGCGCTCCGTAGTTTTCGGTGTCTACGTGTATTAATACCTTGAATTCGATGTCCACGTGTCCCAGGTTGCCCATGACGGGATCCAGATAGTGCGCTTCATAGTTTTCGGTGTCCAAGTGTAATCGTACGTTGAATTCGATGTCTACGTGTTCCAGGTTGCCGATGACGAGGTCCACATAGTGCGCTCCGTAGTTTTCGGTGTCTACGTGTATTAATACCTTGAATTCGATGTCCACGTGTCCCAGGTTGCCGATGACGGGATCCAGATAGTGCGCTTCATAGTTTTCGATGTCCAGGTGTAATCGTACGTTGAATGCGATGTCTAGGTGTCCCAGGTTGCCGATGACGATGTCTAGATAGTGAGCTCCGTAGTTTTCGGTGTCTACGTGTATTAATACCTTGAATTCGATTTCTAGGTGTCCCAAATTGCCGATGACGAGGTTCACATAGTGCGCTTCGTAGTTTTCGGTGTCCAGGTGTAATAATACGTTGAATTCGATGTCTACGTGTTCCAGGTTGCCGATGACGAGGTCCACATAGTGCGCTCCGTAGTTTTCGGTGTCTACGTGTATTAATACCTTGAATTCGATGTCCACGTGTCCCAGGTTGCCGATGACGGGATCCAGATAGTGCGCTTCATAGTTTTCGGTGTCCAGGTGTAATCGTACGTTGAATTTGATGTCTAGGTGTCCCAGGTTGCCGATGACGAAGTCCACATAGTGCGCTCCGTAGTTTTTTGTGTCTACGTGAATTAATACCTTGAATTCGATGTCCACGTATCCCAGGTTGCCGATGACGGGATCCAGATAATGCGCTTCATAGTTTTCGGTGTCCAGGTGTAATCGTACGTTGAATGCGATGTCTAGGAGTCCCAGGTTGCCGATGACGATGTCTAGATAGTGAGCTCCGTAGTTTTCGGTGTCCAGGTGTAATAATACGTTGAATGCGATGTCTAGGTGTCCCAGGTTGCCGATGACGATGTCTAGATAGTGAGTTCCGTAGTTTTCGGTGTCTACGTGTATTAATACCTTGAATTCGATGTCGATATATATCGTACTATTTAATATTTATAATTAATAAAAAATTATAAACGATGCGTTATGTATGAAATATTTCACAGAATTGCTTTTATTAAATAGAATTAATTTGCGATTAGTTGAAGGAAATAAAAGAATAAACAAATCAGGTAAGTTTCAGACACGTGTTACAGGTGTCCATCTGTAATTATAAAAAACATCGATACTTGTAGATATCGGTACATATACAATTGCGAACAACATTCAGTAAGACACGCGAATAAAAATAAATAAAAAATTTTACAGTTAACGACTTATTAACATTAATCATGCTATATTGCGATTACGTTTTATGTTGAAATTGAAAAATATATACAAGGTGTACAACTAAAAGGGTTACAGATTATTATTTTTTAAAAACTAAGCAAAATATTAAATTGTTGTTTTCTTTAGAAATAATAGTCCGTAACACTTTCAGCTTCATACCTTGTATATACTGTTTATAAGATTATAAGATATATTGTTTATAAGATTAAGATGCGTAACACACTACAAAAGGGCGTTATATCCGCACAAAAATACTTTTTTAAAAAAAAAGGTAAAAAAGGCGCCAAGTACACGCATAGTAGTGTATATGTATTATGTTGTTACCCTGTTATGTTGTTACTTCGAAAAAAACAAAGTGGTAGTATTATACCTCCAAATAGCTTTACCCTGTACATACTGTTGATAAAATGCGTAATACTACAAAAAGGCGTGATATCCGTACAAAATTACCTTTTTTAAAAAAAAGGTAAAAAAGGCGCCAAGTACACGCATAGTAGTGTATATGTTGTTACCATACCTCGAAAAAATATAAGTAACAAGTGGTAGACATAATCTTTATATCTCGAAAAATCTCGAAAAAATTTAAGCAGTAGTATCTTTATTTCCGAAAAATTATAACCCAAGTGATACACATCACAAAATTATGTTACCTTATCAAAAAGAAAAGTCGCGCTTCAAATGATCTATTACAATTACAAAAAAGAAATAATATCTTTTTAAATTACAGCGCCAATTACAGAGAGAACATATATATTGCCTCAAAAAATAATTGTTGCACTACTTTGAAAAATCTTTACATTGTGTCAATTAGAAAAGAATGTATGATAACAATTTTATAAAATTAAAAAATTTTATTTAAATTTCACAAGGGAATACAAGATATTTAAATACAAAGTTTACATGTGTATTTTTTAGTGGTCACAAAGAATTACAGAGGTAACAGTACAAAATAAAAATATTTTATTAAAATATTTAATCCAACAAGGGAATACAATTTGTATTTAAATACAAAGTTTATATATGTATTTTTCAATAAAATAGAAGATTTAATCACAAAGAATTACAGAGGTAACAGTACAAAATAAAAATATTTTATTAAAATACATAAATTTTTCTTGTAAAAATACTTGGCGCTGCTAGACCTCGAAATTTTTAATAAATAAGGACAACAATAAATGAAAATAATTCAGAGAACAATGCGACCAGAGTAACAAAATGATTATCAGCGTGGTGTGTATGTGCGAGCGAGTGATATGGGTGTGCGTGACGACGGCGAATAATGCGGCTTATAATTGAGTATAGGATAAGTTTATTTATTTATTTAAAATTTCGAGGTTTAGCAGCGCCAAGTAGTTTTACAAGAAAAATTTATGTATTTTAATAAAATATTTTTATTTTGTACTGTTACCTCTGTAATTCTTTGTGATTAAATCTTCTATTTTATTGAAAAATACATATATAAACTTTGTATTTAAATACAAATTGTATTCCCTTGTTGGATTAAATATTTTAATAAAATATTTTTATTTTGTACTGTTACCTCTGTAATTCTTTGTGACCACTAAAAAATACACATGTAAACTTTGTATTTAAATATCTTGTATTCCCTTGTGAAATTTAAATAAAATTTTTTAATCTTATAAAATTGTTATCATACATTCTTTTCTAATTGACACAATGTAAAGATTTTTCAAAGTAGTGCAACAATTATTTTTTGAGGCAATATATATGTTCTCTCTGTAATTGGCGCTGTAATTTAAAAAGATATCATTTCTTTTTTGTAATTGTAATAGATCATTTGAAGCGCGACTTTTCTTTTTGATAAGGTAACATAATTTTGTGATGTGTATCACTTGGGTTATAATTTTTCGGAAATAAAGATACTACTGCTTAAATTTTTTCGAGATTTTTCGAGATATAAAGATTATGTCTACCACTTGTTACTTATATTTTTTCGAGGTATGGTAACAACATATACACTACTATGCGTGTACTTGGCGCCTTTTTTTACCTTTTTCTTATAAACAATATATCTTATAATCTTATAAACAATATATACAAGGTATGAAGCTGAAAGTGTTACGGACTATTATTTCTAAAGAAAACAACAATTTAATATTTTGCTTAGTTTTTTAAAAATAATAATCTGTAACCCTTTTAGTTATACACCTTGTATATATTTTTTTAATTTCAACATAAAACATAATCGCAATATAGCATGATTAATGTTAATAAGTCGTTAACTGTAAAATTTTTTATTTATTTTTATTCGCGTGTCTTACTGAATGTTGTTCGCAATTGTATATGTACCGATATCTACAGGTATCGATGTTTTTGATAACTACAGATGGACACTTGTAACACGTGTCTGAAACTTACCTGATTTGTTTATTCTTTTATTTCCTTCAATTAATCGCAAATTAATTTTATTTGATAAAAGCAATTCTGTCAAATTTCTCATACACAACGCATCGTTTATAATTTTTTATTAATTATAAATATTAAATAGTACGATATATATATTCGTACTCACAACCTTGAAAATTATTTCGGGAATTCAAGCGAATGTCACAACTAGATAAAATTATCTTTCATATTTTGACAGTTGAGTAGGAACATATGTGAGTTGGCGAAAAATGATTCTCTGAAACCGCACGTGTGTGTAAATAATTTAGTAGAAAATATATAATCTTCATTTCAAAATACATTTGCACACTACGTACCAAAAATATATAATATGATAACGTAGTTTTTGCTATTCAATTGATTGAATTTTAGAAAAGAAAAAGATTTAAAAGTATATAACTATGTCAGTCTACAAAGAGACATAGACTACGTTTACATGGCACTGTTGATCGGGTTTTATAACATCGGTAGTTCTTAGGCCAGTCAATCACAACTATTCCATTCTTCTGAAGAATGATTACGATTGGTCTTCCTGACAACTACCGATGTTATAAAACCCGATTAACGGTGTCATGTAAACGTAGTGCAAATTGAATCATATATATTTAATTGCCTGCTCATTAAATATAAAGTGCAAACACATAAAAATTGTATATTTTTCTATACTTAAATGCAATAGGAAGAAATAATTAAACAAGTATCCTTGCATAAGAATATTATGCATAATTTTTACAAAACATATTTAAGATTCGCGCAATTGAGATATATAATAAAATTAATAACGATTCTATAAATCTTAGGTATATGTTAATAATACGACATGATCTTTTTAATCATGAAACTTACAAACTAACGGAAAAAGATTCGTATCCTAAATGCTAATAATTTTTTTAATGTAACAATAATAATACTGAAAATATATGGATAGAAATATATATAATAAATAATAACATAATTAATGATATACAAGAGCTTTTGTCGCGCATATCGATTTTCAATAATGGATAGATATTGTAACAAATACGTTCATTCAAAAACAAATTATGTGTACACATAATAAAAATTGTATAAATTAAAATTATGTGTATACACATAATAAAAATGCGGAATTATTTTTGTCAGACATAATTTTAATGCATCCAATTTTTATTATGTCAAGACATAATTTTAATTCATCCAATTTTTATTATGTCTAGACATAATTTTAATTTGTCCAGTTTTTATTATGTCTAGACATAATTTTGATTTAATGAATTTTTATTATGTCATGGCATAATTTTAGTTCTGCCGCTAGGGAATTTTTAAGTCGATTCTTATGAAATAAGCTTGAATTCGATGTCTAGGTATCCCAGGTGGCCGATAACGGGTTACAAATAGTGCGCTCCATAGTTTTCGATGTCCAGGTGTAATAATACGTTGAATTCGATGTCTAGGTGTCCCACGTTGCCGATGACGAGATCCACATAGTGCGCTCCGTAGTTTTCGGTGTCTACACGGAGAGAAATGTGTTTTGATTATCGCACGAGTTAGCCGATGCGATGGTAACATAGATCGCGCTGTGCGCTAGAAGCGCCACGCTCGATCTATTGCAGCACAGACTTGCGAAACTCTACCATAGTCTATATCTGTGGCAAATGAGGATGAGACGCATGCGCGTATCGCTCCGTCTATGTGTTATTATAACACAAGTTGGTAGCCGTAATACCCCCCACCATGCGGTGAAAAATTCGTTCGGGAGCCATGCGTTTTTAGGATGAGATGTGAGGCAGTGTGAGCCATACGAGGATGAGGGCGTGAGTCCGTGCGCATCCGTGCGCGTGAATGCTATTCTGGCATCTGCCAATTACAGGACATGTTTTCAAAGTGAGAACAATGTGTTAAAGTCGACAATAATGCGTTTAACGTGCTTGAAATGAAATCGTGCAGGTTATCTCCAAAATAGATTCGGTCGAATTGACTGCAGGAAATGGAGAACGATGGATTTTTTCGGTAATGAAGGTAATGAGGGTAATGAAAGAAAGGAAAATTATAAATAGTATTGGATACGATGCTTTGTTAAAAATTATGTTCAATTTTGTGATTTACGTTTCAGGGATGAGGAGCTACGAGAGTATGACCAAGTTTAGTAATTTTGTGACCATAAAGAAATATTTTAGTTTATTTTATCAATATTGATTTGTTTATTTATTCATTTAACTTATACATTAAATCTAGTCGCTATCAGTTCACATTCATTTTTTACAATATATAAGCAAGGTGGTAATCGTGGAATAAGCTGCGCATTGATTAGAATTTTTGGTTTGTCGTTATTTGAATTGACGCAATATGCATAATAATAATTATTGAAATATAACGTGTCATATTCATCGATTGAAATGTATACATTTTTATTACAATAAAAAATATCTTTTATTTTACCAAACTGTGGGTACTCATCAGTAAATCTTGTTACTAATGTTGTTCCCACTGAAAATGTATGATTGAGAATTTGTATATATTTTAAAGTTTGTACGGGTGTTTGTATTTGAAGGTTTGTGAACATTTTAAACTTAGTTTCTGCATTAACATTTTTGACAGGCCCAAGTAAAACATCCCCAAATATATTTGCACACATTTCTTTTCTATAACATAACTGCAATTGATGACGTATAGCAATAGTGAGAGGTAAGTTTGTGCTACACGTTGTACCGAGAGCAACTTCTTTTAATTTTTTATTTTTTCTCTCGAACATCATCGATGAAAAATTAATTACAGGACCATTCAACATCATTATCCTAGGATAATGAATCAAGATATGCATTTTAGGTTTTAATTTACCAAAAAGTGCAATGTATAACGTGTTATGCTTCTGAATGAGATTCTGCAGATTATCGATTTCACCCCTATTTAAAGTTGGACACATAATAATTCCAAGTATTTGCCTAATATATCTATACAGTTTCCAATATTTATTTCTAGCCGGAATTAAATGGCCAATCATAAGTCCTAAATATCTTGTCAAACAAAGCATTTCTGAAGCTGACTGTTTAACTTTTAATTTTTTACCTCCCTTTTCATTTTGGATAAAGAAGAAAGGTCTCGGTTTATTGGAAATTTCAGTTTCATTGTAAGGAAAGGTTTCGATAGTATTATTAAGAGTTTCCAAAGATATTATTTTCTCTTCTATCAAGTTTTGTAGCACTTGTCCAACCGTATAAACTGCAATCCCTTCAGAAAAATCATGCATAACATCCACAGTCATGTTCTCGGCAATATGAAAATTGTGAATTTTGTTGAAAACACATCGCTCTTTTATGCCTGTGTTTGCGAAATCATTTTTCAATACATCATTTTCATACGATTCAAGTGTTCTAAGTAGCTTTGTATTTTCTGCGATCATTTCTTCACATTGCAAGCGAGTGGCTGTGCAAATCCGGCAATAATGCATTGCAGTGAAACTTTCTGAAAATCCACATGTACTATTTAAACCTAAATTGTCACCTATTATGAAAAGGCATTGGAAATAAACAGTAATGTCTTCACCGTTGACACGAATATTTAATCCATTTTCATATAGATCATTTAAATCATTGATTGTCTTACGAAATATTGGTTCATTGCCGAATTGTTTCATGTATTTAGAATGACAAATAGTGGAAATAAAAATATTATCAACTTTAGCAGATAAGTGGGGGGGCAAGCAAGGCAATGAAGCATATATGCCTCCTAACTTTTGTTCACCTGCATGACTTCCAAGTGGATTCCCAACTTCGAATTCATCAAAATACAAGAACATTGGGAAAACATTTTTACCTTTATTTAAGTGACAACATTTTTTCAACCACAAGTCCCCTTGCATACAATTTGATAAAATTGTTGTATCTTTTGACAATTTACCAATGTATTCTTTCATTTCAATGTAAAATCCTGGTAACTGAAGAATTGTTTTTAAGGTATTTTTTAAAGGAATATGTACGGCATAAACAGATTTCATTTCTACTTTTACATTTGACTTTTTGATTTGCTTCTTTTTGCGACTCTTTGACATAAACAGGTTCCTGTCCTATTTGGAAACTTTCAGGATGAACATACGCACTTTCTTTGTTGTAAATGTTAAATCGCGAATGTTCTGTACAATATTTCTGAAATACATTTCTGCTTTGTTCTAAAATAAATTGCGTTTTATAATAACTATTTGAGTCTGTCAGCGGTTTCAATTCATTTTCCATCGACTTTTGCAGAAAAGGAATAAATATGTCTGAAAGAAAGGTATTAAAAGTAGCAATGACATTATCAACAGCTTTACGCGAAAGCAAAGGATTATTGTATAAACCCAGAGTAAACTTCAACATTTCTGTATGCATTGTCTCTAGCGTTATATCTTGATTCATTTTATTATCAATTTGTTGTGGAATATCCATATTATCGGTAAATGAATGAGTTTAGAAAAAAATATATGTGCAACTATATAACTATATTTTGTCAGTTAGCCAAAAAAACATTTACATTTATATTAAAATTATCCGTTCTAAATTCAATGAATAAAATATCAAAAATTAAGAATAATCATATCAATAATTAAAATTATTTGCATATAAAAAATATCTTAAATTTAAATTTAAAACTACAGTTTCTTGATTCTTTCAATGAGAGATGTTACTCCGCTGTATGGTTTAACTTTAAAATCATAAATAGTTGTTTCCAAAAATTGCCATACGTGATTGCTTGCTAATGGAAATGGTTGGTGAAAGATTTTCATAGACTGTATATACAAATCAACTGCCAGCGCTGCGGTTGCGACTTGATATGTGAATTCGTTCAGAACGACATACGCTGATTTTATGTCAGCTAGTGAAGAACCGATCACAACAACGTAAGGTGCTATGGGCAGCTTATGTTCTGCATACAGATTAAGCACATCTTGGTTCGCATCTTGTAAAGTTCTGTTGAAATCGTCAATGTCCTGTAAAAAGTATTATTATTTATAAAGTGCTTTGATGTTATTTATTCATTATTATTTATTAGTAATATCTATTTTTTCGATTTATTTTTCTGAATTAACTGCTTTTCGATGTGGGCTTAAACCTACGCAGTATAATAATATATCTATAAGCTTGTATATAAATTTGTATACAGTAAAATAATAATAATAACATTTGTAAATAATAATTTGTATATAATTAATTGTATATAATGTATATTGTAATTAATTTGCACATAATTATTTGTATATAGATATTTGCATGCGGTAATTAGTTGAAATTATTCATTGGAAAACGCCTAACGTCGTTAAACTTCAAGGATTTACCTTTATGTAATAAATAAACGATTTTTTTACTTCTAATACAGAAGGAATCCAGGCCGTCTTTGATTTTGATCGAGTTGTTAATTTGGTTATTCTTTTAAATAAATGTGGTAATAAAATTAACGCTACTGTTTGGGTATGTTCTGAAAATAAATTAGGAAATGAATATTATTTACAAATTAAAGTGGCATGTATTATTCAGAAGATTAAACCGACCTTCTCCTTTTGTTGGTAAGTTGCTTGTCAGGATATTCTTTATCTCTATATCATTTTTTTTTTGTCTGAGCAATTTTTATTATTTTTTTGGCTAAGTCAGGCCACTTTTGTGTAAATTCTTCACTCGATTTTTTAAAATACGTACAGAAATCAGCTTTGATCTGAAAATAAAAATAACCGAAAATCAAGTTGCTACATTACACTCCATTATGTTTTGATTAAAAAAGAATTTTTTAATATTGCTAACCAAGAGATATCCTGAAGGATTGCAGTAGTTTTGAAATTTATTCAAAATTGTTTTTAAATCTGAGGTTTTATAAAACTCCACTCTTTCTGTCAGTGCAGTGTGGCACCATTTCTGGCAAAAATCATTATCTATGATTTCAACTTTCTTTAACAATTCTTGTAATTCAGACGATTCAAGATTATCTAAAAAAATAATTAATAATAATTACATAATACAATAGTATGTGAGTAAACGTCGAAAGAATACCAATTACCTCATTTATATAAAATATTAGTAATATTTATATATAATTTGTATAACTATTTTCTTCATTTGTAATGTCTATAAAATTATTGATTTCAAAGAGAAACTTTATATTTATAGTTAAAAAAACGTTCCATATTGTACAAATGTTTTGTTTTCATCATGAAAATCAGGCATATTACACTGAAAGTACGTAAATAAATTAAAAAATCACACACCTTCTGAACTTCTTTTTCTCTTTCGATTTGGTTGCAATTCTAATTTGCCAATGGCAAAAGCTTTTTCTCGTTCTTTTGCGTAGACGATTTGAAAGGCTCCACTTGCACTTTTACCGTTTCCTGATCGTACGTAGTAGCTTTCTTTTAAGTGCAATGTGAATAGTTGGACAGTGATTTCAGCTAACTCTTCAAGTCTGTCTGGTGATATACTGTAAAATTGATTACAATGAAAAAATATGCTTGCAATATTCATTCAAAATATATTTCTTATTTTTTAAATGTAATCTAATTTACGTTAGTGATTTTGTTCGATAAAATTCATCACCAATAATACACTTTGCCACCTTGTTTTTGGAAAAATATGTTTTTTTTTTAGTTTCCAACAGTTTCTCATAATTTTCTTTTGTGGCTTCAAAATCATACATGTCTATTTGACTGCTTCCATCATAAGTTTTCATTAAAACTTGATAAATGTAATTCGAAGATCTTTTTTTGGTAATATCTATATATAACATAAGAAAGTAATAAGTTTAATTGTCATTATTATTATAATGCATAGTAAATTCAGCTATCATAGTGATTCTATTATAGGCATTGATTACTGCCAAAAAAGCTAGGATGTCTTAACATGCACTTTTTGAACTAATTCTGTTCAAATTTGAAATATACTCATTAGGTTAATATTATCAGATAAGTATAAAATGGAAAGAAAATATTTGGAACTATTTTGTGTTATTTGGAATATTTTGTTTTTTTAGATCTCATCGGGTCTCGACGCATCTTTTTTTTGTGGCAATATTTTATATCTTTAGAATCACAGCGAGTTCAGAAAAATTAGCAATCTCTAAATACATGTTATACTGACGATAGTATTATTTTCTAACTTACAAAGAATATATGTAATGGTTTTAATAAAAGCACTTTTAAACTTGCCTACGTTACTTGAATTATCATAAATTCGATGTTTGTATTGATGGGCCGGAATCTACATCAAGTAATATAAATGAATCATTTGAGTGATCTGACGAAAGGAATGTGTTTGGAAGCGACTAATTTGCTCTAGGAAGGAAGAAGGTGTTTATGAAACATACAATATAATGCTTGGAATACCGCTAAAAAAGATGAGAAATAGAAGCATTACTTGTTTAATAATACAATAAATAATATATGTAATACTTTAATTACCTTTTCGTATATTTACACGTACCACGGTTATCAATCTGTGCACTACACATGAACACCATGAACGTACCAGCTCGTTCGCTTCTTTGCAATAACTACGCAATAATCTTTACTCGCAGGCCCATGCTAAAAGCGTATGGCCCTCGAGCGAATTTTGCACGGCGTGGTGGGGGGGTATTAGAGCTAACGACTAGTGTGATAAAGACTCATAGATGGGGCGACAGTCGCATGGGTCTCATTCTCATTTGCCACGAACATAGACTATGCATAGAGTCCCACAAGTCTGTACTGCAAAACGAATTATTCCGTGGGTTAATAGATCGAGCGTGGCGCTTCTAGCGCACAGCGCGATCTATGTTACCATCGCATCGGCTAACTCGTGCGATAATCAAAACACATTTCTCTCCGTGTACGTGTATTAATACCTCAAATTCATATCTACGTGTCCTACATTCGGATTTAAAGTTATTACACCTGGACACCGAAAACTATGAAGCGCATTATCTGGATCCCGTCATCGGCAACCTGGGACCTACGTGGACATCGAATTCAAGGTATTAATACACGTAGACACCAAAAACTACGGAGCGCACTATGTGGACCTCGTCATCGGCAACCTGGAACACGTAGACATCGAATTCAACGTATTATTACACCGGACACCGAAAACTATGAAGCGCACTATCTGTACCTCGTCATCGGCAACCTGGGATACCTAAACATCGAATTCAAGCTTGATTCATAAGAATCAATATATATTATATATATACTTAATTTTAGCTAAATAGAAATCTTCCTTCTGACCGATAAGTCTATCGACCTTTAATAATTTTACCTACTAGATCGTTCGAAAATACGCGCGCAATATCGAAACTGGCGATACCTGCGCCGCCCAGTGTCGAAAAAGTGAAAGGGACATTTTCTCTGATCACGTGATCACAACAGATCGGCGTAGGAGGAGGAGTATCTAAAAAAAAATTTTCACATTTGAACTTTGCGTCGCAATATCTTCCGCTCGTAGGGCACGTAGCGGAAAATTATATAGGAGATTACCCCCCTTATTTTCACCCCAACTATCGATCAAGCCTACTTAGAACTTGATTCCGTTCACTCGTTATCGAGATCTCAACATCTCGGGTACTCGCAACCCGTCGCGTCGCGTAAAAGAGTCAGGTGCGGTCTCGCTCCGCGTGTACTTGGCGCGAGGACACTACCGTGTCTCTTGATGTGACCTCTCTATAGTTTTCCACCCTCTCTCCTTCCCCTTTTTCGCTATAGACACGATTACCCACTTCTTTCCAAGTCTCTGGCCAACCTTCTACCTTTCATAAGTAGTTACTTCACTACTTATGAGTAGAATTTCACTCTCCCCTATAATCACGAGCGTCTTGTAGCGAAAGGCGCGGAGACATCACAAAACAACAGTTGTAAAAAAAAGTTTGTCACAAAATCACAGAACACATCTGAACGCGCCTGCAGCTTTTTCGCGGACTCGATGAGGATTGAATTCAATGACGGTTGCAGAACGGAGAAGTCACCAGAGAAAGTATAATGGTCGGTGAGAAAATATAAAACTGATAGTCGCATTACGTCTCGAATAGAAATG
>JASTWP010002851.1:0-35511 GCA_030770255.1 Temnothorax ravouxi
GTGACTCGGAGTCTGCCTTCGGCGACTTCCACGCTTTTCTCAGTAGAGTGAGCGTATAAATCCTCCTCGGAGTGGCTCGGAGTCTGCCTTCAGCGACTTCCACGCTTTTCTCACTAGAGTGAGCGTAATTATACGCTCACTCTAGTGAATAAATAAATAAATGAATAAATAAATGGAGTGACTCGGAGTCTGCCTTCGGCGACTTCCACGCTTTTCTCAGTAGAGTGAGCGTATAAATCCTCCTCGGAGTGACTCGGAGTCTGCCTTTGGCGACTTCCACGCTTTTCTCACTAGAGTGAGCGTATAAATCCTCCTCGGAGTGGCTCGGAGTCTGCCTTCAGCGACTTCCACGCTTTTCTCACTAGAGTGAGCGTAATTATACGCTCACTCTAGTGAATAAATAAATAGAGTGACTCAGAGTCTGCCTTCGGCGACTTCTACGCTTTTCTCAATAGAGTGAGCGTATAATAAATAAATCCTCCAAGGAGTGGCTGGAGTCTGCCGGTTTGCCTTCGGCCCACGCTTTTCTCAGTAGTGAGCGTGTAATAAATAAATGGTCTGCCTTCGGCGACCCCCTCTCGTGGTGTGCCACCTTGCCGTGGTGAGAGGGCTCCTTGTATCAACGATCCACTGGGGCAGTACCTTCGGCTTTACCGAAGGGAGGGCCCGGTGGGGAGGTACAGGGTCTAAGAGCACACCGTACCATTCTCCCAGTTCGCTGGGAGTGAAGGGTACAATGGGGTCCGACGATCCCCACGCTTTTCTCACACTCAGTAGAGTGAGCGTGTAATAAATTAATCCTCCTTGGGGTGGCTCGGAATCTGCCTTCGGCGATTTGCCTTCGGCGATCCCACGCTTTTCTCAGTAGAGTGAGCGTATAAATCCTCCTCGGAGTGGCTCGGAGTCTGCCTTCAGCGACTTCCACGCTTTTCTCACTAGAGTAAGCGTAATTATACGCTCACTCTAGTGAATAAATAAATAAATGAATAAATAAATGGAGTGACTCGGAGTCTGCCTTCGGCGACTTCCACGCTTTTCTCAGTAGAGTGAGCGTATAAATCCTCCTCGGAGTGACTCGGAGTCTGCCTTTGGCGACTTCCACGCTTTTCTCACTAGAGTGAGCGTATAAATCCTCCTCGGAGTGGCTCGGAGTCTGCCTTCAGCGACTTCCACGCTTTTCTCACTAGAGTGAGCGTAATTATACGCTCACTCTAGTGAATAAATAAATAAATGAATAAATAAATGGAGTGACTCGGAGTCTGCCTTCGGCGACTTCCACGCTTTTCTCAGTAGAGTGAGCGTATAAATCCTCCTCGGAGTGACTCGGAGTCTGCCTTTGGCGACTTCCACGCTTTTCTCACTAGAGTGAGCGTATAAATCCTCCTCGGAGTGGCTCGGAGTCTGCCTTCAGCGACTTCCACGCTTTTCTCACTAGAGTGAGCGTATAAATCCTCCTCGGAGTGGCTCGGAGTCTGCCTTCAGCGACTTCCACGCTTTTCTCACTAGAGTGAGCGTAATTATACGCTCACTCGAGTGAATAAATAAATAAATGAATAAATAAATGGAGTGACTCGGAGTCTGCCTTCGGCGACTTCCACGCTTTTCTCAGTAGAGTGAGCGTATAAATCCTCCTCGGAGTGACTCGGAGTCTGCCTTTGGCGACTTCCACGCTTTTCTCACTAGAGTGAGCGTATAAATCCTCCTCGGAGTGGCTCGGAGTCTGCCTTCAGCGACTTCCACGCTTTTCTCACTAGAGTGAGCGTAATTATACGCTCACTCTAGTGAATAAATAAATAGAGTGACTCAGAGTCTGCCTTCGGCGACTTCTACGCTTTTCTCAATAGAGTGAGCGTATAATAAATAAATCCTCCAAGGAGTGGCTGGAGTCTGCCGGTTTGCCTTCGGCCCACGCTTTTCTCAGTAGTGAGCGTGTAATAAATAAATGGTCTGCCTTCGGCGACCCCCTCTCGTGGTGTGCCACCTTGCCGTGGTGAGAGGGCTCCTTGTATCAACGATCCATTGGGGCAGTACCTTCGGCTTTACCGAAGGGAGGGCCCGGTGGGGAGGTACAGGGTCTAAGAGCACACCGTACCATTCTCCCAGTTCGCTGGGAGTGAAGGGTACAATGGGGTCCGACGATCCCCACGCTTTTCTCACACTCAGTAGAGTGAGCGTGTAATAAATTAATCCTCCTTGGGGTGGCTCGGAATCTGCCTTCGGCGATTTGCCTTCGGCGATCCCACGCTTTTCTCAGTAGAGTGAGCGTGTAATAAATAAATTCTCCTCGGAGTGGTTCGGAGTCTGCCTTCGGCGACTTCCACGCTTTTCTCAGTAGAGTGAGCGTATAAATCCTCCTCGGAGTAGCTCGGAGTCTGCCTTCAGCGACTTCCACGCTTTTCTCACTAGAGTGAGCGTAATTATACGCTCACTCTAGTGAATAAATAAATAAATGAATAAATAAATGGAGTGACTCGGAGTCTGCCTTCGGCGACTTCCACGCTTTTCTCAGTAGAGTGAGCGTATAAATCCTCCTCGGAGTGGCTCGGAGTCTGCCTTCAGCGACTTCCACGCTTTTCTCACTAGAGTAAGCGTAATTATACGCTCACTCTAGTGAATAAATAAATAAATGAATAAATAAATGGAGTGACTCGGAGTCTGCCTTCGGCGACTTCCACGCTTTTCTCAGTAGAGTGAGCGTATAAATCCTCCTCGGAGTGACTCGGAGTCTGCCTTTGGCGACTTCCACGCTTTTCTCACTAGAGTGAGCGTATAAATCCTCCTCGGAGTGGCTCGGAGTCTGCCTTCAGCGACTTCCACGCTTTTCTCACTAGAGTGAGCGTAATTATACGCTCACTCTAGTGAATAAATAAATAAATGAATAAATAAATGGAGTGACTCGGAGTCTGCCTTCGGCGACTTCCACGCTTTTCTCAGTAGAGTGAGCGTATAAATCCTCCTCGGAGTGACTCGGAGTCTGCCTTTGGCGACTTCCACGCTTTTCTCACTAGAGTGAGCGTATAAATCCTCCTCGGAGTGGCTCGGAGTCTGCCTTCAGCGACTTCCACGCTTTTCTCACTAGAGTGAGCGTAATTATACGCTCACTCTAGTGAATAAATAAATAAATGAATAAATAAATGGAGTGACTCGGAGTCTGCCTTCGGCGACTTCCACGCTTTTCTCAGTAGAGTGAGCGTATAAATCCTCCTCGGAGTGACTCGGAGTCTGCCTTTGGCGACTTCCACGCTTTTCTCACTAGAGTGAGCGTATAAATCCTCCTCGGAGTGGCTCGGAGTCTGCCTTCAGCGACTTCCACGCTTTTCTCACTAGAGTGAGCGTAATTATACGCTCACTCTAGTGAATAAATAAATAAATGAATAAATAAATGGAGTGACTCGGAGTCTGCCTTCGGCGACTTCCACGCTTTTCTCAGTAGAGTGAGCGTATAAATCCTCCTCGGAGTGACTCGGAGTCTGCCTTTGGCGACTTCCACGCTTTTCTCACTAGAGTGAGCGTATAAATCCTCCTCGGAGTGACTCGGAGTCTGCCTTCGGCGACTTCCACGCTTTTCTCAGTAGAGTGAGCGTATAAATCCTCCTCGGAGTGGCTCGGAGTCTGCCTTCAGCGACTTCCACGCTTTTCTCACTAGAGTGAGCGTAATTATACGCTCACTCTAGTGAATAAATAAATAAATGAATAAATAAATGGAGTGACTCGGAGTCTGCCTTCGGCGACTTCCACGCTTTTCTCAGTAGAGTGAGCGTATAAATCCTCCTCGGAGTGACTCGGAGTCTGCCTTTGGCGACTTCCACGCTTTTCTCACTAGAGTGAGCGTATAAATCCTCCTCGGAGTGGCTCGGAGTCTGCCTTCAGCGACTTCCACGCTTTTCTCACTAGAGTGAGCGTAATTATACGCTCACTCTAGTGAATAAATAAATAGAGTGACTCAGAGTCTGCCTTCGGCGACTTCTACGCTTTTCTCAATAGAGTGAGCGTATAATAAATAAATCCTCCAAGGAGTGGCTGGAGTCTGCCGGTTTGCCTTCGGCCCACGCTTTTCTCAGTAGTGAGCGTGTAATAAATAAATGGTCTGCCTTCGGCGACCCCCTCTCGTGGTGTGCCACCTTGCCGTGGTGAGAGGGCTCCTTGTATCAACGATCCACTGGGGCAGTACCTTCGGCTTTACCGAAGGGAGGGCCCGGTGGGGAGGTACAGGGTCTAAGAGCACACCGTACCATTCTCCCAGTTCGCTGGGAGTGAAGGGTACAATGGGGTCCGACGATCCCCACGCTTTTCTCACACTCAGTAGAGTGAGCGTGTAATAAATTAATCCTCCTTGGGGTGGCTCGGAATCTGCCTTCGGCGATTTGCCTTCGGCGATCCCACGCTTTTCTCAGTAGAGTGAGCGTATAAATCCTCCTCGGAGTGGCTCGGAGTCTGCCTTCAGCGACTTCCACGCTTTTCTCACTAGAGTAAGCGTAATTATACGCTCACTCTAGTGAATAAATAAATAAATGAATAAATAAATGGAGTGACTCGGAGTCTGCCTTCGGCGACTTCCACGCTTTTCTCAGTAGAGTGAGCGTATAAATCCTCCTCGGAGTGACTCGGAGTCTGCCTTTGGCGACTTCCACGCTTTTCTCACTAGAGTGAGCGTATAAATCCTCCTCGGAGTGGCTCGGAGTCTGCCTTCAGCGACTTCCACGCTTTTCTCACTAGAGTGAGCGTAATTATACGCTCACTCTAGTGAATAAATAAATAAATGAATAAATAAATGGAGTGACTCGGAGTCTGCCTTCGGCGACTTCCACGCTTTTCTCAGTAGAGTGAGCGTATAAATCCTCCTCGGAGTGACTCGGAGTCTGCCTTTGGCGACTTCCACGCTTTTCTCACTAGAGTGAGCGTATAAATCCTCCTCGGAGTGGCTCGGAGTCTGCCTTCAGCGACTTCCACGCTTTTCTCACTAGAGTGAGCGTAATTATACGCTCACTCTAGTGAATAAATAAATAAATGAATAAATAAATGGAGTGACTCGGAGTCTGCCTTCGGCGACTTCCACGCTTTTCTCAGTAGAGTGAGCGTATAAATCCTCCTCGGAGTGACTCGGAGTCTGCCTTTGGCGACTTCCACGCTTTTCTCACTAGAGTGAGCGTATAAATCCTCCTCGGAGTGGCTCGGAGTCTGCCTTCAGCGACTTCCACGCTTTTCTCACTAGAGTGAGCGTAATTATACGCTCACTCTAGTGAATAAATAAATAAATGAATAAATAAATGGAGTGACTCGGAGTCTGCCTTCGGCGACTTCCACGCTTTTCTCAGTAGAGTGAGCGTATAAATCCTCCTCGGAGTGACTCGGAGTCTGCCTTTGGCGACTTCCACGCTTTTCTCACTAGAGTGAGCGTATAAATCCTCCTCGGAGTGGCTCGGAGTCTGCCTTCAGCGACTTCCACGCTTTTCTCATTAGAGTGAGCGTAATTATACGCTCACTCTAGTGAATAAATAAATAAATGAATAAATAAATGGAGTGACTCGGAGTCTGCCTTCGGCGACTTCCACGCTTTTCTCAGTAGAGTGAGCGTATAAATCCTCCTCGGAGTGACTCGGAGTCTGCCTTTGGCGACTTCCACGCTTTTCTCACTAGAGTGAGCGTATAAATCCTCCTCGGAGTGGCTCGGAGTCTGCCTTCAGCGACTTCCACGCTTTTCTCACTAGAGTGAGCGTAATTATACGCTCACTCTAGTGAATAAATAAATAAATGAATAAATAAATGGAGTGACTCGGAGTCTGCCTTCGGCGACTTCCACGCTTTTCTCAGTAGAGTGAGCGTATAAATCCTCCTCGGAGTGACTCGGAGTCTGCCTTTGGCGACTTCCACGCTTTTCTCACTAGAGTGAGCGTATAAATCCTCCTCGGAGTGACTCGGAGTCTGCCTTCGGCGACTTCCACGCTTTTCTCAGTAGAGTGAGCGTATAAATCCTCCTCGGAGTGGCTCGGAGTCTGCCTTCAGCGACTTCCACGCTTTTCTCACTAGAGTGAGCGTAATTATACGCTCACTCTAGTGAATAAATAAATAAATGAATAAATAAATGGAGTGACTCGGAGTCTGCCTTCGGCGACTTCCACGCTTTTCTCAGTAGAGTGAGCGTATAAATCCTCCTCGGAGTGACTCGGAGTCTGCCTTTGGCGACTTCCACGCTTTTCTCACTAGAGTGAGCGTATAAATCCTCCTCGGAGTGGCTCGGAGTCTGCCTTCAGCGACTTCCACGCTTTTCTCACTAGAGTGAGCGTAATTATACGCTCACTCTAGTGAATAAATAAATAGAGTGACTCAGAGTCTGCCTTCGGCGACTTCTACGCTTTTCTCAATAGAGTGAGAATAGCGTATAATAAATAAATCCTCCAAGGAGTGGCTGGAGTCTGCCGGTTTGCCTTCGGCCCACGCTTTTCTCAGTAGTGAGCGTGTAATAAATAAATGGTCTGCCTTCGGCGACCCCCTCTCGTGGTGTGCCACCTTGCCGTGGTGAGAGGGCTCCTTGTATCAACGATCCACTGGGGCAGTACCTTCGGCTTTACCGAAGGGAGGGCCCGGTGGGGAGGTACAGGGTCTAAGAGCACACCGTACCATTCTCCCAGTTCGCTGGGAGTGAAGGGTACAATGGGGTCCGACGATCCCCACGCTTTTCTCACACTCAGTAGAGTGAGCGTGTAATAAATTAATCCTCCTTGGGGTGGCTCGGAATCTGCCTTCGGCGATTTGCCTTCGGCGATCCCACGCTTTTCTCAGTAGAGTGAGCGTGTAATAAATAAATTCTCCTCGGAGTGGTTCGGAGTCTGCCTTCGGCGACTTCCACGCTTTTCTCAGTAGAGTGAGCGTATAAATCCTCCTCGGAGTAGCTCGGAGTCTGCCTTCGGCGACTTCCACGCTTTTCTCAGTAGAGTGAGCGTATATAAATCCTCCTCGGAGTGACTCGGAGTCTGCCTTCGGCGACTTCCACGCTTTTCTCACTAGAGTGAGCGTAATTATACGCTCACTCTAGTGAATAAATAAATAAATGAATAAATAAATAGAGTGACTCAGAGTCTGCCTTCGGCGACTTCTACGCTTTTCTCAATCACACGGACTTTTATACCGCCTTACAGTACGTATAGGGAAAGCGACCAATCTTTGTATTAAGAATAAAGCTTTTCTAAATTTGACATCTTAATAAATTAGGCCTAACACGGTGGACTTTTGGACGGGAAAAAGAACACTTAAAAAACGCTTTATGTTTCGTGTGAGATTTTAATGTGGCAGTCATAAAAAAATCACTTACAATGATTACATTGATTACAGGCTGGGAACTCGATAACAAGGATTACGTGATTACTGATAACGGTAAAGTTGCTGCAAAAGTTACAGACACTATAAGTACGCTGTTCTCGCAAGGTCCTCAATTCGATGCGAATTACATAATTGAATTCAAGGTAATTATATGCAATATGATTTTATTTACACTTTTTCGTCTACGCTTTAATTTTACCTATCGTGCAGTTTTTAGAAGTTTCACCAGAAGGAAACGATGACGAGGGTATTGCGTTAGTTTACGACCCGCAAGGTAGTTACGACACTTTGAAAAGAACAGCCTCGCTGATGATCACGCCACAAGGCAAAATCTTCATGGACGGCGACGAGAAACTGATGCGCCTGCCGAGGATGCGTCTCGGTGCGGTCATCATGATCTCTGCCCTCCGGAAAAATGCTCACGTGTTGCGAGTGAGCATCGAGTCTGAAAACAAATGCGTCACGTACGACTGGCGGGTGCAAACGCCGCTTTATCTTGCTGCTAGATTTAACGGGCGTGAAAAGTGGCGCCTGACGATCGAGTAAAGATGGGAGATACGCGCAAATTAAAAAAAATTTTTTTTTATTACAAAACAAGATGCACAATGTAATTTTGCGGCAATAAAGAGTATAAGTGCCTTACACAGGGGAGCGTCGCACTCAACCCGAACATCCTCGGCAACCGCAATGTATGCACTCCACTATCCGGCCTTCCTCGAGCTTGCCCTTCGGCACTCTGCAGATGCAGTTCGTGCCGAAATTTGTATCCCTCGTCTGAATGCAGCGCAGGCAGCACAAGTTCTCGTAGCCGACCTTCTTCCATTTGGCGATCAAGTTTTTGTCGGCGATATTTTCATTCAGGCAGTAATCGTACAATTCTGCAACAAGTGAAAAAAAACGCAAGGAGATCAGACGTAATCTCTTAAAATCTTTTCAAGAGCGTTTTTGTAACGGCACGTCGACTTACCGCGACTGATCGCCTTTCTTCTGTAGAACAAGTCGTATATGTATCGAGATTTGTGATGGTGGATTTTAAATATCGGCCACAAAGACTCCTGTTTTCTTTTGCCCTCGTGAGGCTCCGTCTCGGCTGTAACGAAAAAAAAAAAAAAACTTCAATGTCCATTTCCACCAACGTAGATATAACTTTAATCCTCGATTTGATTTACTTTTTATCTTTTTCTAGTTTTGAGAATTAAAGAGCGATAAAACGTAAGTTAAACTGAAGCAGAGCTAATCTAACCTCGCGAGGAGGAGCAAACACTCACCTTCGCGCATCTTTTGCTCCAATTCCTCTAGAGTAGGCTCGATCAGTTCCCAACCATCGGGCGGCGGTTTCTTGCTTCGTCGTACTTTCGGCATGATTTACTTTTGTTGAATAAATACTTATTACACTTCGAAGAGTTTCGTCAAACAATTGCGGTACGCTATATCCAAAATTACGTCTGTTTGGTCTGTTCCTTGTAGCTACACTGACTACACTTAATTGTCTTACACTTTCTGCGCGTTTCTGATTCCTACCGGCAGAATTGCTTGCTTTTCCAACTGCGCCGCAGTATATGATCAAAATTCAATTCTTGCGACTCACGGACTTTCAGAAGTAACGCTCGCGTAAACGTAGCATGAGGGAGTTAATTAATCGCCAGGCTAATGATCACTATAATTGTTCGCGATATATAACACTCGCGTTTCGAGAGACAGCTACGTCGACCAGACACCACCGAGACAGAACGTAGAATACAGCCAGTTAAACCTGTGAAAGTTAACGAAAAATTCGGCATACGTTGATCTCTTAATTGTTCGTTAAAAGTTTTCGGTATTTTTGAACCGGCCGCAGCCGCGGTATATATTAGGACGGCGGTGTGGTCTAGTGGTAGAGCGCCAGGCTCGTAATCTGAGGAACCAGGTTCGAGTCCACTAGAGCCATGAATCATGGAAAAGTTTTTTCCGAAAAAACCGCGCCCCTCCGTGCAAGATGCGGAGAAAACTGGGCTCCGTCTTTCGGAAGAGACGTTAAACTGTTGGTCCAAAGGAAGAAACAGTAAGGTAGTGGATGAAATGGAGGTTAGGGTTGGGTACGTCCCTTCAAAACGCCCTTTAAGGCCCCTTGGGGTATATAAAGTAAAATTCTTTATCCTTTATCCTTTTGACAAGGTATATACTGAAATTGGTACACGGGTAAAACTATCTCCCCTTCGAAGAATTACGCTACCGTATATGATAAGCAATTTGAGGTGGTTAAATCCGAGATCTCTCGTGATACTGGATGCTCAAGAGAAATTGCATTTGTTAGACGTAAGAGCGCAGGATAATTTGGAGACGTTAGACATGAGTCGCGTTGGTATTTCTTACGCTTCTAGTCATTTTAAGGGATTATCTACCGGCGGAAATGTTTCCAAGGTACGAGGAATGGTGTGCGAGGACAAAGAAAAATGTATTTGGTATTACATTTACATTATGTTTTGTACAGGCGATGGCGCTAGCCGGTGAGCGGGCGTGCTACAACACCGTTGTAGTCTTCGGTACGCAGCTGTTGTTATTAGGTATAAAGAGTTTACATGTGATATGTATGAGAACATGGACTGAAAGGTTGCAACATCTAATCATGCAGGTCAGTTTAAAGCGATAAAAATTATCCGACTATCGGAATAAAAATATTTTATCGTATTTTAGAAACGTTTCCCCGAGGCGTTAGCATTGGGCCTTTCCTTTTATCAAGACAAAGGCAAGGCGGTTATCGGCCTGCGAGGTTCTAAACAACGTCGCAAGCAAATAGCGCGTGATAAAGTTTGCGAGGTATTGATGCAGTATATGGACGAATTAAATCAGTGTTTGGTAGACGAAAATATAGACTACGATACGATAGTACTCACCTGCGTCGATTACTGCATACAATTGGAAAATTTAGATTTGCTATACGGAAAGTTGTGGGACATAGTCTTCGAGTCGGAAAGACTGAAAACTAGTTACTTGCACGCCCTCGAAGCTCCTCTGCTAGATGGTAGTCTTCAACCAAGATTGCCGCCGCTGATCGCCCAGCAATTAGTCTCTCTTTATGATCAAGAAGACAAAGTAGATTCGCTGGAAGCGATCGTGGTTCTGCTCAATGTGGATTGCTTAGATATTCACCAAGTAAGTCTCACCATTCGCGAGCGTTGTGACAGTGAAAAATAGACGTTGACATTTTAAAATAAAAAAAAATGTTTATGAACGTCTACGATTTCAGAACGTACATTTTTGTCTGTAGGTAACGATAATCTGTCGTCAGCGCGGACTTTGGGAAGCGCTGATTTATCTCCAAACAACAGCGTTGGGTGATTTCACAGCGCCCATTCATCAATTGGTACCGGTACTACAGAATTTATTACAGGACTCAACAGCCGCGCTTTCTCGAGACTGTATAAAACTCGGCAACGCCATTCTAGTTTATACCAGCTGCTGTCTCGCTGGTCGCGGATTTCCCAAGGACGAGCTTCCCGAGGGCATGCCACAGAAAGCGAAAGCGGACATATTGAGAGGCTTGTTATCTCAGCATTCGAGTTTGGCGACTGACATGGAGAGGCAGTATCCGTACCTGAGAACGTTACTGAAATTCGATGCGAAGGGCTTTCTCGACGTTATAGCCATCGCTTTTCAGGAGCCAGAATTTACCTCCGAAATGGGCCTCCGGCACAGACAGAGGCTCATAGACATCTTGTTGAGCATTGTTATGCCGAGTACGCCGCTTACTCCGAAAAATAACGATTACATCACGATGGAGCAACAGTTTATGGTTCTTATATTTGTCGCGAATGAAGTATCCGAAAGCACGGTTACTTTGGAGTCTAACACATTGAATAGAATGATAGATATATTGTGCATCGACTCGCACGTAGAATTGCCGAAGGACTTTAAGACTGAGAGAGAAAGCGCTGTGTTGGGATTGCTGCATTCTAAAAAGTTGTGCAATATTTCAGATAACACTTTATTAAATTTAGCGAATAGAGCGAGTTTGTAAGTACCTCTAATTGACCTATAAGTTTCTCTATGCTTCGTTAGTATACACGTCGCGATGTATTATCATGACGACTTTATATTACAGCATAAGAGTCGCGGAATTACTGTACAGTGCGCGAGAAGATTGGGTGGCGGTATGTAAATGCATGATCTTAGAGCCATCGAGGCATCACGACATATGGCCCTGGTTCGAGCATCTGTCGACCGCCTGGTTAGATCAAGTTATATCGGTTCACAGTTCACACCACAACTCTCGTTACGATCAACGCTCTTCAGTTTGCCACGATTATCGCGACTCGATTGCAAAACAAGATTGATGCAAGACTGCAGGATTTTATCGATAATGTGAGCTTGGAATACAAGCTGCTAGAAGCATTATATCAGGTCGCGCAATACAAAGAGGAGGACGTTTCTCTAGAATTAACGACTGAATACTTGGAGAGATTATCCCTACTTGCCACATACTAATCTTTAAACCCAGAAACAAAGCTAAAATCGCACAACGCACTTTCACCGCTACTGTAGGATTTTGGTACCGCAGGAGGTCGATAGTCCCTCCGGGTGTCGGCCTACTACCGATGTATCGATGAGAGGAATCAATGACTGATTACACACTCGAAATAATAATAATATAATATCACTTTATTGCAAGCCACGCAATAGCCACGAGTCTCTACAAGAGCCTAACGGACTTCGTCCCTCAGTTCTGCCAACCTCGCAACTCTCTACCCCTCTTGCTGGCGCTGGAGAGGGGGCCGACCAATCGGAAGGGAGACAGATATGCTGCTCCCTACACACTCCCCCCCGAGTGTTAACGAAATAAATACTAAATAATATTGCACTATAAGCAAATGAGCTAATGCGTTTGGCCAGGTGTTATTGTACGAGGTTGACAAAACCTTAACTTAAAATATATTATACGCTTGAGCGTAATTTGAGCCGACTTATATCTAATAACATAGGGTAAAATTCGGTCTTACAATTAATTAAATCACTTTGGTTTAGTGGACGGCGCAAACGTGACTGTCTTACGAGAATAAGTCTTAAGTACGGGGGGATTTACATTTGCGTTTTCAGGGGCCGTAGGGGGGTCGTCCGGAACAAAATATGCCGGTTTTAATAAATCGACGGACACGTTTTTAGTGTTTCCGTTGATGTCGATATTAAATACGCGCTCAGAGATGCGTTGTACTACCTTGTGCGGACCAGTGTATGGACGTTCTAAAGCCCTTTTAGCCATATTGCGTAAGAATACATGAGTACAATTATATAAGTCTTTGAAGTAAAAGGCGCGTTTTTTATGTTTGTGCGTAACGGGAACAGGACGGACCTGGCGCATATATTCGCGGAACTCTTCGAGAAAGTAATTAGGGTTTGGCGTATAATCGTCGGGGAGGAAGAATTCCCCGGGAAGCCGTAAAGTTGTCCCGAACATGAATTCGGCGGGTGACGCATTAGTGTCAGCGCGGACGTGTGCGATCGAAGTCCTAATAGAACGGTAGACAAGGTACGCGTCCAGCACGCATCGGCATGGCACATGATTGCGGCTTTAAGCACCCGGTGCCAACGTTCAATCATGCCGTTTGACTCCGGGTGGTAGGCGGTTGTACGAATTCGTTCGCAACCGATTAATGAGAGCAACGCCTCGAATAGGCGGGATTCGAATTGAGCTCCTTGATCTGTAGTTAGTAATCGGGGGTCGATAGTCCCTCCGGGTGTCGGCCTACTACCGATGTATCGATGAGAGGAATCAATGACTGATTACACACTCGAAATAATAATAATATAATATCACTTTATTGCAAGCCACGCAATAGCCACGAGTCTCTACAAGAGCCTAACGGACTTCGTCCCTCAGTTCTGCCAACCTCGCAACTCTCTACCCCTCTTGCTGGCGCTGGAGAGGGGGCCGACCAATCGGAAGGGAGACAGATATGCTGCTCCCTACATTACCATTCACACACGCGCCATCTAACCATCGTCCACGTAGGTAGGGAATAATTTTTAATTCCTTTCAGCAATTACATTTCCATTAAGCGAGAGAAATCAAGAAACATTTCGACTATATTGCAACAACGTTGTAAAATTAATGCAATATAGACGAAATGGTCTCTTGATTTTTCTTGCTTAAGGTGGTTCGATGGCTACAACAAAATGCAGAGAATTTCATGAAATTTTAATATGTTGTTCTGCAATGCAAAATAAAATTATGTGAATTTTTTGGGAATTTTTCACCGTCCCGTTTTGAAAAAAATTTACCTCAAAAACCTAAAAAGTACAATTTTAGGAGTAGATTTATTTTAAAACGGGACGGTGAAAAATTTCCAAAAAATTCACATAATTCTATTTTGCATTCCAGAACAACATATTAAAATTGCATGAAACTGGCTGCATTTTTAACATAAATTCTTATAGTTTTTATGGGAAATGACATATATTGCATACCTTTAGAATGAAATAAGTGCAAGAAAAAATGCAAATAATAAGGAAAAAAAATATGCACATGTAACTTAATAATTTACAAATAAATGAGCGAAAGAAAGGGGAAGGTTACCGCACATTTTGTAGAAAAATTAATTATTAAAGCATAAATTGCTTGATTTTTCGTCTGCTAGACTGCCACGGTCGTGAACGACGTGAACAGCAGCACGCACCATACGCGCGGCGACCAATCAGAGCAATCCCCTTCTCTCCCACTACTTCAAATGCTAGTGCGCTGTTGCCAGAACCCCGCGTCCCACTACTCCCCCCGATGAAGCCATCGAACCTCCTTAATGGATGAAGTCACACTGCATTGCCACGAGTCTCAATGTGGCTCGAGACTCTTAGCCGACCCGGAGGTGGAGGTAGATTTTGCGGCCGGAACAGCAGGAAAGAAAATGGTGAGTGTAATTGATTTTTACGTACTATGTCATTTATGTTCACAAATTTTCTATTTCTTTTATCTTTACTTAATCGAATCGTTCATTTGAATGTTTCAGAAAATAACGACACAGAAGGTGACATCGGAGCAGCGAGGGAATCCTGCGAAGCTGACATTCCGAGCAGTAGTCCAGTCAAAATACGATTAGACCTAGAAAAAATTGCAACACAAGATTTTATTACGTCATTGTGTTCAGAAAAATATACTGAACAACATATTCAAATTCCGCCATTTTTCGCTATCCCTAAGTATGTTTTTTATTAACAATTTATAAACAAATTCGTTTTTCTCCACAAATACGATAAATTTTGAAATTTTTGTAGAGATCAAAGTTGTAGAACAGACAAATATCTACAAAAAATGTTCTTATAAGTTTTTCGAAATATCTTATATTATTTGAGATATTTGCAACGGAAGCTCAAAACATTATAACGCTGCGCGCTTACGGCCAACATTAGCCAATATGGCTCTTCGGTTCGTGGCGTGAATGCGACGTCTTATAAGTTAACGGAACAAAGTGAGCAGAATCGATTTTAATTAATATTTTTATTTGTTGCTAAAAAATTGCCAAAGAAAAAAATTTGTTCAAAATACGAATTACGGATTCGTAATAACAAGATTTCTCATAAAATAAGTTACATAGATTCGTGAATTTTTTTTTAATATACTTTTTATATAATAATGCAGTCAGCTACAGAGCCCGATTTTGCAATTTTGCTCTTAAAAATTTATAATAAATAAAATACGGACTCGCAGCTAACCCAACCCGACAGAGGTCTTCACCGTGTCTCCTGCCGACCCTTAAATCCTCTCATTATAAGCTACTATATACTCATAATATTTTTAACATAAAAAGAATTTATTCGTAAAATCATGTTTATATATCTATTATTTTTCTACTAATATATTTAACGGACTTAACGTTTGACCATTTTTTAAACAATCTGTATAATCAGTTGCAGGCTATATCGCATATAGGCGATAAATTGTCACTGTAAAAACGCCCATGGCGCACCGACAGCCAATGAAAGCCGCCTAAGGCTGCATCCCCATAGATAGAGAAATAGCGGAACGGAATTAAAACGGAATTATTCTGATTGGCTAATCTCCAGGTGGAGGCTCATATTAACCAATCAAAGGAATTCCGTTTTAATTCCGTTCCGCTATTTCTTTCTCCATGGGGATGCACCCTAATGGCTTCTGCACACAGGACGCGGCAGCGCGGCACGGCGGCAACGCGGCAACGCGGTGACCAATCACCATCTGCCTTTCCGTACTACTTTCAGAAGTATAACGGAAAGGCAAGACGGTAATTGGTTACCGCGGTGCCGCGTTGCCGCCGTGCCGCGCTGCCGCGTCCTGTGTGCAAGAGCATTAGAGTCGTCTGTATGTATATACGTCACAACGTCACATGAGATATTCGGCTCTGGGAGTGGGATTGGGATCTTGGATGGTTTGCGGTCTCTCCACGGCTCCGCCGGTGCAAATGTCAATCGCGAAAAGTGATACAACAATAATAATGGAGGCGTGTAATGCCGTTGAGCGCGAGGTGGATAAAGTTCTGTCGAAATTCGGTGCGATAAATGAACATGCGGAGACAGTGCTGCACGACCTGATAAATCACATTCAGTCCCTGAAAAAGGATCTGGAAGAAGGTAAACGGGGTCGAAGTCATTTCCTGAGATCTTTGTCTCCGATCTTGATCGCTAACGGGTAGTTTTTAGTTCGAATCATGCGATTTGGAAGGCTTATTCGCGCTCTCCGATTCTTAAAGGACCAAAAACCGATTTTCCGATAGACTGATTTGCTCTTATTTATTAACTGTAGCGCCGCAGTTTAATTTCTTGGAATCGACTACCTGTAAACCAAGCTCTGCATATTGCAAAAAGCACCCATCCTCCCTCACCCGAGGGAACATTCAAAAACCCCCCTCTGCATATTGCCCGCTATTAACAGCTTAGTTCTACGTGTTTAACATAATTTTTAATATACTAATGAACAATTAAATGCAAATAGTATGTTTTTTTTTTGTATTTATTTATTTCCCTACATTTTTTTCAATACTAAGGCCTTGTCATGCGTTTGTCGCAAATTATCTTGTCCCTGAAATAAAACACGTATATTAAAAACTAATACTTTTTAAATATATATATATTTGTGTGTGTAATACGATGAAAAGAAAAAGGTTTATAATATATGTACAAATTTATTATTTATTAAAATATTTGAATATAATTCAATAAAGAATCATATATTTATTCTTTTATATACAGAACCTTTATATACAATCGATTTGAATTGCAAAATATAAGCTTAATATGTTTTTATTAGCGCCACCTAATCAAGAACTAACGGCCGGTCAAGTACAGATGTTAAAGCAAGCGATGACAAAAGTACGTGATACTGTACAAAGACTGGCGACAGACCACCGCGATTTGCACAGTACAGTGTCCAAGGTTGGCAAGGCGATAGACAGAAATTTCATTGCCGATTTCGCAAGTACCAGCAGGGAAGATGTGTTCTCCGGGCCTGAGAAATCTCACCTCCTGAATCAAATAATCTGCCAGCACTTTTATCGCCAAGGGATGCTAGACATTGCTGATGAATTAGCAGTGGTGAGTTTCCTTATCAAAAATCTATTTTATTGTTTTCTATCTATCTTAATCGCGTGTGATACCACAATTGGTAATATTTACAGGAAGCTGGCATCAAAACCGACGAAGGCAGAAGGAACCATTCACAGAATTGAACTATATATTAGATTGTCTAAAACAGAGAACCTCGAACCGGCATTAGATTGGGCTAAGAAACACAGAGAAGCACTTTTTAGCACAGGTAATTTCCGACTTGCAAATGTATATCGTCCATTTGATATTGGCGTATAACGTTGCGTGTCATAAATTTTTTTATTTTTTTTCCAGAATTCTTCTCTCGAGTTCAAGTTACACAGATTACATTTTATAAGATTAGTCCAACAAGGCCCTAGCAAGCAGAGAGAAGCGATATTGTACGCCCGCCAAAATCTCACACAGTTCGTCGGACGTTACGAGAAAGAAGTACAATCTCTAATGGGGACGTTATTGTACTTGCCGCATGGAATCCAATCGTCTCCTTACAGTCACTATTAGACCCAACTTTATGGCTCGAGATACACGACGTTTTCACTAAAGAAGCGTGTACATTACTAGGTTTAAGCGTGGATAGCCCATTATCTGTTTGGTACGTACATCTTACTTGCTCATAATTAAAGGAATTTAACGGGCGACTAAAATAACATCGTAATTTGTTCAATTGCAGTATCAACGCAGGATGCACTGCGCTACCTGCGCTATTAAATATCAAACAAGTCATGCAGCAGAGGCAAGTCACCGGTATCTGGAGCGGTAAAGATGAGTTGCCCGTAAGTACAAGGACGCATAATCACATACATATTTAAATAAATGTGTAGAGATATTAAGATTCAAAACACATCGATTTCTTCTCATCTGCAGATCGAGATAGATCTGGGAAGCAGAGCCGTTATCATTCAGTCTTTGCCTGTCCCATACTCAGGCAACAAAGCACGGAGAACAATCCACCGATGAAACTGGTTTGCGGTCACGTAATTTCCCGAGACGCGCTGAACAAACTCGCCAATGCAAATAAGTAGGTGTTACATATGCGGCGAGGCTGGAGTACATTGGTGCTTCCTAAGTGCTGATTTAAAGTCACTTTTTAAAAGAAATCAATTTATTTCCAGGTTGAAATGCCCGTACTGCCCGGCAGAGCAGAATCCTGAGGATGCGAGACTTATTTACTTTTAAGCTGTGATATACTACCTATACATATAGTAATATATACATATATATGTAATATGTGTGTGTGCGTGTGTGTGTATAAGGAATATATACACATGTAAGAGAGTTAGTTTTGCAGTTTCTTTGTAACGAATTATACCGAATGCAAAAGAACAATACCAAGTTACATGCAATAACCGGAGAATTGTAAATCCATATTTACATTTGTCATCAAGAATCTATTACTGAAACTGTTTCCGTTCATCGTAATATCAAGATCGACCATTCACTTAAATGCAGATATAGGTGCAATCAACTTCGCAGTCTTTTTTTTTTTCGAGGAAACTGTTCTGAAATATCTGAAGAAAAACGGAGGAACTGTGATAGTTTTAATATTCGTGGGATAGTTGTAATTACACAGTTATATATTGTTGGTTAGACAATTTATACATATTACTCTAGTGTATAAGTGACTTCAGCTTTTTACGCGAGTGATGACTTAAGAGCCATGAATGTTTAACGATGCCTAACAAATTTGTTACAAGATTTTCGTAAAGTTATCCGTTTCTCATTGCGAGTGTATGTACTCTGGCTTGGCTATAGTTAAATGAAGAGATCATTTTGTAAATATGTGTTTTTTACATTTATTCCTTCCCACATCGCGAAGAGTATTGTAAAATTGCGGACTGGTGACTATCGTTTGCGCTTGCTGAGATAAAAATGATGAATGGCGAGAGGCGCACGATACTTTTGGCCAGCTCGCGCTTTATTGCTTTAATAAACGAAAGTATATAATTGCGAGTAATATAATTGAGTAATATCAATACGGCGCAAAGTATAAAGTACAAAGTCTTTTTTTAATCATCTTTTTATCATTTACGGTTGCCGAGATATAAGCGTTTAATGAAAGTCAGAAATCATTTGGCGCCCGATTTTTACGGCACGCGCGCGCTTTATCATATTAAATAAACGGAAGGACGTAATTGTTAGTAACAATCGAGATATTCCAATAGCGCAGAGTATAAACTAAACAGTCCTTTTCGGATCATCTCTATATTTTGGGTGGTAGCCCAGATACTTGCGATAAACGATAGGGAATACTTTCTCGCGCGGCGCGCCAAGCCAGCGACACATGGCCTTGATTTAATTAATGATATTGCAATCACACTAATCACATTAGCGTTAATTACAATATTTTTATGATGTTTATATCTGTGGTGGTTGCTGAGATATATAAGAATTTATTAATCGTTAAGCCCCCCCCCTTGCACAATAGGCGATAGCGATAGCGACAGCGACAAAGTTGTTGACAAAGCTACGTCTTGACGAATACAGGACGAAAACCAATGGTCGAATCGTCACGATGATTATTTGCCAATTATAGCCGGATGAAAATGAAAGCTTAATTGTTTAATATAAAGGACCCCGCACAAAAACCTATGGAAATGGGTTCTCGGCGAATTTGTCTGAAACTTTGGGAAAATGTTGTTCATGTCATCCCGATCAAAAGTTCTCATGGCAACAACTTTCTTTAAAGCAGTATTTTAGCTTCAGGAGACCTCAAAGATTGATATTTTATCACGCGATCACAGATGATTTCACCCATTCAGCTTTCAGAATAATGATTGTGTGTGTGTGTGTGTATTGCATAACCATAAAACCTAATAACCTAATGTATTGATGAATAACAGTAATAACAATATGAACCGTCGGCATTAGCGTGTTATCCAATGTGCATCGCAAGAAAGTTGCGCGACCGGATTTTGCACATTATTATGGCCCTGAAAAGGACCGATTTTGTCCTCAATTCATGAAAATATATATATTATGTCTATTACTTAAAAAAAAAATACGAATTGTGTTTAATAATACGATAAAATCATCTGTGATCGCGTGATAAAATATCTATCTTTGAGGTCTCCTGGAGCTAAAATACTGCTTTAAAGAGAGTTGTTGCCATGAAAACTTTTCATCAGAATGACATGAACAACATTTTCCCAAAGTTTCAGACAAATTCGCCGAGAACCCATTTCCATAGGTTTTTGTGCGGGGTCCTTTCTTTAGCTTTTTTTATTGATTATAATGTCACTGGTTTTTGAGGGCAATTTTATAATAAAATTGAAGATTATTATTTATATTATAATGTACTATAATTGGAGACTCAAGGCTGCAATGTATATTAATTAACAACAAAAATAATTATTAAAAATATTAAAAATTGAATAAATTTGTTTTAAATATGTAAAGAACATCGTACTAAAAGTAGGTAGGTACATTTAAAGATGTGAAAAATGTGACTTCCATTTTCTTGCAATATTGGAGGAGGTCGTAAGAAGAATCAGAAGTGTTAAGAATTGCATGAAATTTAAAACATAATGCCCTCTTATAAATAATGTCAGCATGTAAATTTTTTTAGATTTTATTACCGACTAGAATATTGAGAATATTCGAATATTGAGAATAATATTGAGAATATTCTCAATATTCTAGTCGATAATAAAATCTAAATAGCAAAATGTTCAAGATCTGTTAATGTCTCAAAAGATTTATCGCGAAAAATTATATAAATAAATATGTATAGATAAACATAATAATTATAATTTGTAGATGTAACGTATAAAAATCCATTCTTAATAACTTTTTATTAGTAACACCTTTTTATTAAAGAAAAAATTTTGTTAAAAACCCTCTGAAGAATTTTATGGGGATATTATAGTTCAACGTCCATGTTTCGTGTCGATATGTGGAGTATCACACAATGGCCGCTCTTAGGCGTCTCTCCGTGTCGTCTTACATTTGACTTTAGATAAGCGCCGCGAAAGAAAGACTATACCTTTTCAACTCGCATTGTCGGCGAATATTTATACGGTCATAACGTCACGATGAATCTTAGGTGGTGAATAAATCTTGGTTATTAATAATACATTATAGTTTGTAGTTGTAGTATTCTTTTTATTCTTTTCATAAATATAAAATAAATTTAAATAAAAATAAAAAGAGAACACTATACAAAATATAATATTTCCTCAATAATTAATATTTAATTATTATTATGCAAATTTAAATGTTATTATATTGTTCGAGAATGCAATAACTTTAAAAATAACACTCATTATAGAACGCCGCGACATTTTTATCAATTCCTTTCTCTATATATGTTTATACATGTCACAAATGAGCTTCAGCCCGTTCTCGCAGCTTCTTCAGCAAAAACTTCTTCGACAATAGAGGTTTGGAGACGCGTGTTGATTTCTAGCTCGCAATTAAAACTGGACTAAACGGAAGCCGCTATCTCACTAGCAGAGCATCGAAAAATCCAGTCACAATTTAACAATTCCGCTAAGCCAGTTAATGATAATAATTGATAAATATATCATATATATTCTTTGTTTATCGCACAAAAAACCGCGGAACTTTCATGATTCATTCGTCGGGCAGTTGTCAGTCGATCATCGGTCAGTCGACGCGAGCAGTTTAAATTACGGTAAACGAAAATGTATAAACGTTAGCGATTTCCGGGACACTTTCATCACTCGGTCTACCTCTAAATTCTAAATCTTATTTAAACTTTGTTGTCGCGAATTCTTCTTCCTTTCTCTGCACGCGCCGCGCGAATGATATCGGTTACCATATTCTTATCGTCACTTGATATTATAGAGAAAATATTATAATTTAGCTCGTTACCCCTACTATTTATCGTGACGGACATTATAACCGAAAATGCTTGAAAGAAATGATCATCCTTCTTCGTGGCGCTTATCTGAAGTCTAAAGTTCAATGTAATACGATCGATGTAAGACGATCGCAGGAAACGTATTAGGCACTACTGTATATACTGATATAATGCACTGTATTGTAGGCGTGCTTCTTGGTCCACAGTTTGGTCCGGCATTGCCGACGTGCTAGTAATCGTGTATCCGGTGTGCGAGGTACATGCTTCTGCACATTTTGCAGTCGTTCGTAATTGGAGAAATAAATCGCGCCGCTTTCAGGTAGCATGTTGACGTTATTGTGACGTTATTTAATAATTATTTTGACGTTAAAACGTCATTTTGACATTAAATGACAATAAATAACGTCAGTTTGCTACATGGATTGTGACACACTCTCACTTGTGACTTACTCTCAGATCCGTAGACGGGTCGATCGTTCTGCTTTTCGAGCGAATGGATACGATTCGGAGTGCCGTGCAGAAACGTAGGAGATTAATCACAATCGAAGCTAACAGTAACGAAATGGAAAGACGATAGCGATGTTTCGCTCACGAAGTTCAAAGTTGTCTGGATCAGCGGGAATGGAGTTTGCAGCGTGGTGGCTGATCGTGGCCGCCACCGTGATAATCTCGACAGGAGCAATCCTCGAGGGACCGAACGTATGCACCCGGCAGGAAACGTAAGCAGTCGGGAATCGAGATTTTAATAATTTGTTCGCGAATTTGTTTGCTCCTTATAAACAGCGTTATTGTCGGTGCATGGAATTTATGAGAGCGAGTGTCATTTTAGGTATACGATAACGGTGAAAGTGTCCGAGAGAAAACCTTACACCGTGAGGGACAGCAAAGCGTGTTTTATTTTAATCATACCAAGATGGTGTACCACGTACAGGCTCGAGTACGAGACAGTCTACAAGAACCAGGTCGGTTATCTAATCCGCGTCTACGAAGTACTTTCTTATATTTTGTGGAAAGGTCTGATCTAGATTTGTGTTTTGTGCTTAATTACTGTCGCGGAGCGATAGCAAGCTCAGACAAGAAAGCTGCGGAGAAACGATTATCGGTGGAACGGCGCGAATTACGGTCCGTAATTATTTGTTTCTTGCAGAATGTGACGAAACAAAGGCCCGTAAAAGAATGTTGCAAAGGCTACACGGAGACCACGAAAGGCGATCGCTGCATTCCAGTGTGCTCCGAGGGTTGTCTTTACGGTACCTGTATTGCGCCTGACGTCTGCGAATGCGAGTCGGGATACCGCGGCTCGTTATGTGATACCAGTGAGAGCAGCTTCATTTTTATAATAATAATAACGGCGGGACATGCATTCCGGTATAGCTGATGGCGAAACGAATACTCTTTTATTATAGTGCACGTACTTTTCATTTGCGATGCGACAGTCCGATATCGTAGAGAGATAGCGAACGTGAAATAACGAGAATATTATTAATTAAAGATGTTGTAATGTATGTTATAATTTAGTAATAATGACACTTCGCGTTCACGAAAAAGGAATTTAAAAATACGTAATCGCAAATCACGAATACTTAGCGTAACATTTTTATCGTGTTTAACAAGTTACGTTTGGCGGGTTTTCCTGGAATATTTATGCCTCATATAATTATTTTTAAAAACTGTGATGAAAGAAATACACGGTAACTTCCTGCGCTATCGAATATATCAGTTTATTTAAACGGCGTGTACAGAAAGTTAATTTTAACTTTTATATGAACAGAGTGCCTTCCGGGTAAATGGGGCAGAAATTGCGAGATGGATTGTAAGAAGTGCCAGAACGGTGCCACGTGTGATCCTAGTGACGGTACCTGTGTATGCGGTGCAGGTTGGATGGATGAAACGTGCAGCCAACGAGCCTGCGAGGACGGTTTGTACGGTTACAACTGTACGAAAGTGAGTTTTACATGCACTTCTTACAATTAGAAAGTTACTCTTAAAAACTTTTACGATGTCTCGCAACAATTGTATAAATTAAACTTAATTTACAGGTTTGCGAATGTGAGAAAAAGCAATACGGAGCAATGTCATCCGTGGACTGGACAATGTTCCTGCAAAACGGGATGGGACGGCAAAACCTGTGACAGGCCGTGTCACTTCTATACCTTCGGCAAGGGTTGTGAGCATCGTTGTAACTGCAAAAACAACGCGCAATGTTCGCCCATCGATGGCACTTGCATTTGCGCGGCCGGATATCGTGGAAAGGATTGCGGCGAGTTGTGCCCCGCGAACACGTTTGGGGAGGACTGCGCGCAGAAGTGCGCCTGTAAGAATGGAGCCAGCTGCTCGCCTGAGAACGGACGCTGCAACTGTACGGCTGGTAAGCGCGGTTTTACGCAACTCGGATGATCATATACGATGACTTGTAATTATAAACTCATTTAGAGGATTTTAGATGCATTTATAGTTACGGAAAAGAATTAAATCACAGAAGAAATAGTCAACGTTAGCAATAGTATGAAACTTTTAGGTTTAAATGTTTGGTCGTTCTTAATTATATTGTCTCTTGTCAGTACTATTTCAAAATTACTCTGCATAACATTTTTGCATGGTATCAGACAGTTTCATTTAATATTTTTCATACTTATTTTCATTGCTTGTCTGTAGAACTTACCATATTTCACTTTGTTAGTGGGATTACTAGTTACGTAGTAGAATTGTTTATTAAAGTCTTGCTATGTATTTCCGATGGAGAAGACATTCGACATCGGTAAGTACGACACAGAATATACGTATCTCTGACATTTTACCAGGATGGGTCGGTGTCTTGTGCGACCGTCCGTGCGACGACAAGACCTATGGCAAGGATTGCGAAGGCAAATGCAGCTGCTTTAACAATGCGGCCTGCAACCCGCAAAATGGTAAGGTATTTGAGTAGTGACTCTTCCGGTTTGAGCCTTCTTCGCGATGGGATCAGTAAAATTTTACATCAATATCATTAAAAAAGAACATGTACAAAGAAATACGCGAATTTCTATCTTGAACCGCTCTCTTATAGCACTTGCACTCAGAACACGCGTTATTTTATCTAAACACACGCAGGCACGTGCACGTGTGCGGCTGGTTTCACCGGCACACTGTGTCAGGATCGTTGTAAAAAGGGCTTTTTTGGAAACGGATGCAATCAGAGTTGCGACTGTGTCGAGGAGAATACCGTGGACTGTGACTCCGCTACCGGGTACTGCAACTGCAAGCCAGAATGGCGAGGTTTGTTGAATTTTTTACCACGTCCGCGGTCACCAATCAAAAACTTTGCACGTCGAGATAATCAACATCTTACGTCATTCTTGAAAAGAAAAATTATAGTTAAAAACGATCGTGAAGATAATTCATAAACGTAGCTGTGTCATACACATTACGAGTTTAACAATTATAGAGATATAAAGAGTAAAAAGAAGTAATAGTGTAGAAAAAGCTGCTCTTAATGGTAGTTAACAAAGAGTCGTTTCTCGAGACGGGTTTGCTTTAACGTCAAAACAGGAATACGATGCGAAACAAAGTGCCCGGAGGGTCTTTACGGCGAGGATTGTCACTCGCATTGCGAATGCATGAACAATAGTTCGTGTGATCCCACGACAGGAAGTTGCGTCTGCGCCAGGGGTTGGGAGGGCCCTGATTGCTCGCAACCCTGCAAGGAAGGATGGTACGGGCTGGGATGCAGAGAGAAGTGCCCGGCGAAAGTTAACGGTAAAAAAGATGCAATATCCAAGATTTAAATGCATGACATATCGTTTGAGTGTAACACATTTAATTCGCACGTTTTTTCAACCGATTAATGGTGTTTCGTAGGCAACATAAGATTATCACGTTTTGTAGCAGATTGCGTTATGTCTATAATATCTTAATCCTGATTGTAATATTATTTTTACAATTGTGATATATCTCAATAATATAATCTTCTATTGTTCCGATGCATAAATCGGAATGCTCGGTTAGTTTCTCTCCAGGCACATATCGTTACGTAAGTTCGCCCATCCGTCGCGACATATATACACTTATTCCGATATATTACAACCTGAAAGGAATAAAAGGGAAGAAATTGGATTAAATTGTAAGATCAATTCTCCCGCTTACACATTGTAACATCCGCAGATATAGATAGCACATGCTTGGATGTGGGTTTTCTTTTATGGAATTTGCGGTATAGCTAACAGAATTCTAAGTTAAGAAATAGTTTGACCGCTGCTTGCGCAAACGCTGACGCCAACTCTCCATTTCGCTTTGTATTACCAATAGCTTTTATTGTTGGGCGCTTTATTGAGTGATTTTATCAATCATTGATTTATCTGTCTTACATATATTCAATTAATGCGAACATTTTGAAAAGGATAATAATTACAAAGAACGTGTAGTACACTGAAAAATTAAAATAAGCGATAAAATTTTGCTATAGAAATTTCTCTACGTTATTGTGGTAAAATTTTTCAGTATTGTCGTTTTTTGTCCTTAGAAAATATGACTTGCAATCACGTTACCGGCCAATACGTTTGCCGTCCGGGATACCTGGGTCTCACCTGCGAACATCCGTGTCCGCCCAATCGTTATGGTCTAAACTGTGCGAATCACTGTCACTGTAAGAACGGCGGGGAATGTCATCACGTAACAGGCAAGTCAAGAGCTCGCAAGAGAATCTTCCTGAGATATAAATTCGTCTAAATGCGTCTACTCTAATTTCTTTTATTATACCGAGGTGTATTTTCTAATCAGGTGTATGTCAATGCCGACCTGGCTGGCAAGGCGAGTACTGTCAAACACCCTGCGCGGAGGGCACTTACGGCGTTAATTGTACACAGCATTGCAAGTGTCAGAACGGCGGTAAATGCAGATCCAACGATGGCCATTGTCGATGTTCGTCAGGATGGACCGGGACCAGATGTAACGAAAGTAGGTTTAAATAAAAGCCGTAGACTGTTACGACCAGTAAAGAATGATGTACCAAACGATATGCTATATATTGATAAATTATATTTAAATGCAACGCTTGCCGATTGCAGTTTGTCCCGAGGGATACTACGGTGACCATTGTATGGAGCCTTGCGAATGTAAAAATGACTTCTTCACGTGCCATCCAGCCGAGGGTTGTATTTGCAGGCAAGGGTATACAGGTATGTACTTAAAGTACATTAAAAAAAAAAAAAAATAATTTTGCATGAAGAATTGAGGTTTTTTCGGAATCGTACAGTGACTTAATGTGACTGAGAAATTCTGTAGGTGAAAATTGCGATGAACAACTGTTCTCCCGTAATATCCAAGAGAAAGATGACGGAAGATATGAGTATATCGGAGGCGTACTTGCGATTATTGTTATAATTGGCGCTTTGTTAGCTGCATGGAGGTATCGTCGTCGTAGAATGGCTGTCAAGAACGAAATGGCTCAAGTGCGATACACGGCTAAGTCTGAGAAGGATAAATTCGACATAAGTAGTTGTACCGACAAAGACGATTCCAAAGGTACGACATGTTTAAACGACAAAATAAAGACAATTTTGCACGACGATTACATCAACTTATATAAATGTTACTATACTCAGGAACGGTCGGTCAGCGATACTACCTGCAGAAGAAGGACGACCATGTAAGAAATCCAAACTTGAATGTGTATCACAACGTGATAAGCGGCATGAACGACAAAAGAGTCGAGCACCCCATCTATGACGAGGTTAAGCAGCCGCCGCTAATGGCTGGATGATAAGACAATATTCCGAGTCAGACGCCAATTTTTTTGGATAAAGTATTCTAACTGTTATTTTAATATAGGCATAATATAATAAACGAAATTAAATATCATGGTAAACATAATTTTTCGTGCCCATTAACAAGTTCTTTTACATTAAATATTTTATTATTCTATTAAGTACGATAGAAGAATTAAATTATATATTTATGTGAGAAAGGATTAAATTTTATATATGTATAAATTCACGCTCACTTGGCACGATGTCTGATATCACTACTTTTATAGCAAAAATAGATTAAAACAATATAATGTTTCGATCGCGCAATAGCTACGCACAATAGGGCGCGAATACTTTTGGCGCCCTTTTCTTAACTTTTTTAAAAGGGTGTTTTTATGGTATATATATGGTCGATGAAATTTATTTGCGAAATATTTATAGGAACATAAAGTGTGACACGTGACACCTTTATCATTGTCTGATTTGATGAAATTTTGTTAAAAGTCTGGACCTGCAGTTGTTAGGTTCTTATTAATCTCATAGCGACTTTTTATGGCGTATTTTCTCTGTTTATTATTAAATATTTTTCAAATAAATCAACCCGAGTTTTTCTTCTTTCCAACTTTTATATCCACACAACTGTGCAAAGATTTAAGGTTCGTTATTGTGTTCAAAGTTTTATTAAAAGGTTGGTTAGATTTACATTTAATTTTTGTGCCGCATTTTTTGTGTTAGCATGAATTACCTATTCAGAAAAACCTAATTAATAATAATATTAATAATAGATTAATAGAATACTATAATTTTAAAATGTCTTAGATTATAATTAGAAAATAGCAAGAATTTAATTATGCATTCGTAGAGAGATGCTAGAAGATAATAAAAGTTAATAGAAGAATAAACTTGGATAATAAGATAGGCGAAATTCAGGTTTTACACCGTCCGAAATCTCAGAAAAATATAATAATATTGATGTACTTTATATCATATATATCTCTCAAATACATAAGTTCATAAAAATTGAGTTTAATTGCCTTTAATTGCTGCCAGAGTGCAATCCAAATTGCCGTGCTAACTGTGACGTCACAGTTTGTTCGACTACAGACAAAAAAAACGAACATTCGATCTTATCTTTTTGCGAGCAATATAAAGTACGCAGTGTATAATTACAAAATAACATTAACCCTCGGTGGTCACACGTTGGGTTCAAAGTGATCCCAATCAATTTTCAAACAACTGCATGCTGTTCAAAAAACTAACGGTTTAAATAATCGCAAAAAAAATTCTAGAATTAAATTTAACATTGTAGAATATATTCTCATTATAAAAAATTAACTTTTTGAGTGGCATCATGTTCAAAAATATCCTTTAAAAAATGTTCAAAAAAGAGGTGTGACCAAGGGTTAATAACTAATTATTATATATAGAAAAGTGGATAGCGCGGTCTTTATGTTGCTTCTTCCCGTTTAAAACGGGCGGATAAAATTTCCGGGATCATGTTGACCTCGTTGTCGAGCGTTCCGTATATGCACCAATCGTTGCTTAGACTTGTCTCGATGATTTTAGATGGTTCTGCGGACTCGGGTGGACTGTCACAACCGCGCTGCGAATCACCGTGATCGTTCTCATCGACGGACCACTGCGATGCGATCTCCTTGAACGGCTGCAAGCAGTTCGCGTTCTGTCGTATGTTCTCCAATTCCTCGTCGCAGAGACGCTCGACCTCCGACAGCTTCTGCCTGTAGGCGTCGACGAGCACACGCTTGTACGAGTTGTAACGTTGCTCGGCTTGCTCGACGGAGTGCCGGTCATGGTACTTGGCGAGATTCTTCTCGTACTCGAGTATTGCGAGTTCCCTGATGCTCTGTTCCGACGTAATATCAACGATGTTACCTGCAAATACAAACCGCATAAATGTTAATTATCAATTCTGGATATAGAGAATTAAACCGAACGGATAGTGAAATATATAAGAAAGGAACATAAATGCAAATTCAGATTTAATAATTTTAATTCTTGCAAGCCACACTTGTTTTTTTTGCATATATACGTGCAAGCTACACTGGGGTCTGGAGAACCCCAGCCATTTTTCGCTCATAAGTTTCGAAAAAGTCAACATATTGTAATGTTTCCCCCCCCCCCCCAATCAATCGTAACTTTTCTGAGAATTATGATAGCAATCTCAGAATTTGCAAAAAAAATTAATACCAAAAAAATACGCATTAAAAAATAAAATGATAGTTTTAAACGTAGTTCCAAAATTTCGTTGGAGTTCTTGAGACCCCAGTGTGGCTTTCGAGGATTAAATAAGACTTTAGAGTTCCCTAAAGATTTGTTCACTGATGAAGGATTTATAATTATCACGAAATGAATTTCTCAGTTCCCCTTAATTCACTTCTCGATTCACTCGTTTTACGAGTACGAGCTAAAGGAAGGAATTAAAGAGTACGAGCTACTGATTAAATATCGATGATTGCAAATCGTTACCTAAATCGCTCGAGAGCGGCGATTCGACGGCATAGGCCGCGGCTGCGGCCCGCGCGGCCGCAGTTGCCTCTTCAAACGCAAGGGCATCGCTTCTCTGGCGTAGAAGATGAAACTCCTCCTTCTCCCTTTTCCAGAGAGCTGCCTCCTTGTTTAGTTTTTCCCGAAGTCTCGTCATCTCCGACCAGAGTTCCTGGGCGCGCTCATGAAGGGCAGATCTAAAGCGAATAATTTTCTATCTGGCAAATAATAATTTTACCACGACCAAGAAAATATTAAAATCGCAAAAAAACCTCAACATTTTTTATACTCTTTTACTCGAGCACTTTTTTAACACGTAAATTGTTTTAATACACGTTAATTGTTTTTGTATAAATTATATTCCTCGCTACACATTTAATAGTGTTGTTAAATATGCGATGAAATGATTGAGAAAGATTTAATTAATATAAGTTTTTTACATCATTTTTATAGCTTTTTATAAATTTAATTAATATAGTTTTTTTTAATTGTCAATCTGAGCAAAACTCTGAAAGATCTTTTTTGAATTGCGATCGATCTAAAATATTAATTTTTAATTAATTCAATGTCTTTGTTATCTCTTTATATTACGAAACGCAAAGATCTGCTTTATTCGCTTCCGTTTTCGTAAGCGGAACTACCCCCGTAATTTTCGCGTAAAAGAGAGGGAATGGATTCTCTGTCCTCGAAATATCTCTTTCAAAATTTCCAGATTTACAACAGGGAATACAATACGCGAATTCTATTTCCACAGGTCGACGGATGATCCTAGATCTGTCGCGGGCGAAAGTTGAGTCTCCGTTCGCTCGACGTCGCCCGACAATCCTTCGAACACGTCGTCGTCCTCGTCCGACGTGTCGATATAAATTGCGGGAATATTCCCGATAACGTCTTGCGTGTCTGCTTCGTTCCGCGTGTCGTCGCGTTTCTCCAAGTGACATTTGCGAATTTTCCAATTTCTGGACTCCGAATCTTGAGGCGTATCGTTCGAGGCGACAGGCGCTACTTCCGCCGAGGAGACGAGCCTGTCATCCATCGCGTTTCGTTTTCTTTTTTAAGTTTGATCGAGTATATAAATCACGAGAAACATCGATGACAGATAGAAAAATTTTACATTTATTGATCCCGGGATTCTCAAGGATAAATAGCACGCGCTTCCGTTTTGTTTTTGAGAAATGAGATAATATAAAATGTGCGTGCGATCGTAGCGGCAACTTTTCAAACGGCAAAGTGACAACATTTGAATTGTATTCATCACAATAGCGAATTCGGTTGGACGTACCAATGCCGTTGTGCACTGATTTACTCTCTAATATTTAAATTTTTTTTGTTTTTGAAGTTTTATCGTCGCCGCTTTTCCGCGATTTTGATTGGTTCTCTCTTGGCTAAAAAAAAATAAGTCATATTATTAACTTTTTTCGTTCGTGATATACTCGTATACTCGACTTATGTTGTCTTCGTTTTTATGCGTACTTTTAATTTTAATCGTGTAAAAGAATTTCGCAATTCTTTCTTTCTGAAAAGCCAATTCAAAAGTATCTTAAAATAAAGGAATGTCGATAATATTACTGTCATAAAATGCCTAAACAAATGTTAGAAACAGAAAAAAATATATATATATATGGGGAAAGGTGTAAAATATTTGACAGATAAAAAATGAAAAAATGCATCGTATTTGCATTGCATGGCGTAAATATTTATCTATGTAACGTAAAAATAATTTTTACAATGTAACAACAAAAAGATTTGCACATTTTATAGTATTTGCATCACTTGGTTCGATAGACAAATTTTACGTAGTTAATTGATGTTTTCGATTAATCCTCAAGTCCATTGCGCGAAGAAAAATTCCCTCTCCTTAACTTCTGAAAGCGAAATTCGAGAGAAAAAAAGCAGATATTTATGCTAAAATTTTATAAAATTTGAGTCCTCTCATTGGAGCACGCATGATATTAACTCTTCCATTCTTTCTTTAAAAAAAAAAAAAAGTACAATTGAGAGAAACGTCGACTAAATCGCACTGATCCGGCACAAGTACTTAAGGATTAATCTTCCGTGTGTATATTAATAATACATTTTCATCGAATTGCAACAATGAATAATTGGTAACACTTTCGTTTGCTTTAGAAGAAATTGGCAAAGCAATACCGACAGAAAGAAAGGAGAGATTATAAGTCGTCGAGAAGTCCCAATCGTATGTCTTATATAATACAATGAGATGCCGCCTGAGGTGTTGTAAGCATTAAAAAAGAAATTTGCAACGTATGTTCGTAACATTATACCCTTTTGATTACTCTGCCATTTTTCAGCACGTCGGATGAATTGCATTGTTTGATTACAGAATGTCCTTAATTACAGAATGAACGTGAAGTGTATAATCCTGCCCGATATGTAAATTTTTTTATTATGTACAAATTTCGATCTCGGTGGGATGTGTGTGTGTGTGTGTGTGTGTGTGTGTGTGTGTGTGTGTGTGTGTGTGTAGAAACAGCCGCAATGATATATCACCATATAGCCTAAATTGTATCATTATCTTTCGAAAGTACAATCTAGATATAAATTCTAATCGATCTTGGATATCTGTACTAAACTGCTAAATTCCTATGCTTAAGTATTAAGATCGATTAAAATCTAAACTATGGTCCGAATGGCATTTACATCTACATTTTAAACAGTGTAAGACACTCGTAGAAAAATCCTCGAGTCAGTCACATTGTTGCAGCGCAAAGAGCAACCGAAAATTAATAAAAAATAATAATAATAATGAACAAGTAGTCTCTTTACGCCGTTTGCACTTTAGCGACGCGCATGGCGCGCGTTTGATAATCCCGCCTCTGAGGACGTTCAACGTCTAACGATTCGCGACTAGTAACGACGGGGGATAGAATTTAGCCTTAAATTAGATTAAATGTAAATAAAGAAAGGCGAATGTCCGTTTAAAAGGCAAAACGCTCGAGGTTTGCTCGCACTGTCTGGCTAATCCCTTTGGCCTTCTCCGCTTGCCAGCTCTTGCACTTGCTGCGAAAGAATCGGCACTCCTCCTCGTGATTAGGGTGCTTCATCGGCTTGTAATCCTGCGGCGTGCAGAACTCCTTCTGCTCGCCGTAAAACTTCTCGTAGCCCCCTAGCAAGAGGTAAGTCTCCGGATAGTACAGTGCCGGGTAATGCTCCTTGTTGCACGCGCGGTCCAGTCTGCGTAGAACCCTCGAGATATTCGGCCCGCGCTCCCACGAGAACTCGCAGTGGAACACGAGGATGTTGCGCTTGTCGTTATCGTGCTGGATCCTGGGAACGGTATCGGCCAGAGGATTGAACATGATCTGCTGGACGAGATCCATGTTGTAGATATTCACGGCGCCCTCGATGTGGCCAGCCTCGTACTCGTATGGGTATCGGCAATCGACGATCGTGTAGGAGGCAATGCGATCGGCAAATTCACCACGTAGGAGCGCCGCCAGCGTGTTGGACGTGATGGTTTTCAGGTCCGCGTGCATGCCGCTCGTGAGCGGCAGTATACACGGCTTGCTGAAGTCGCCAATGAGATCGTTGTCGGTGACACTGCGGTGGATCGCCCACTTGAGGTTCGAATGCGTTTCGGTTGCGCCTGTCCTCGACTCGGACAGGCTTCTCTGCAGAGTGATTTGCGAGTGCGTCAAGGTACTCGAACGTCTCGCCGACATGGGTGTCGTGTCCAGGCGTAAGCCGCTGGACTTGCGGGATCTTTTCGAGGTCTCGTCCTCCAGCAGGTCTTCCGACGGCCGTTTGTAAGTCCTGACGGAAGGTGAGCTCTCCATTTGTAGTCTGTAGTAGGGCGCCGAGGCCTCGTCGTAGCTGTACGTCCTCATCATCGTCCTCTTCGAGCAGGTCGCCGTTGGTGAGCGAAACAGGCAGGTGCGGATTTTCGACATCGGCACTTTCTCCAAGGGTGACCTCGCCAGCGAAGGCGTCCTTTCCGCCGCCGGTGACCTCGTCAGCGACGGCGACCGCGCGAGCGGCGACGATATCGTCCTGATGTTCCGCTTGCCGCTCTGTACCGACAACCACTTTTTGACCTTGGACGACATGTTCCGTGAGAAGTCGGGGGAGACATCGTAATCTGTCGACGCCTCGGGCGTGACTAAATCGCCGGACAGCAGCTTCGAAATGCCGCTCGGTAGCTGCTTGCGTCTCCTCATCATCCGTGGTCTCCATGTCGTTGAGCTCGCTCACAAGCCCGTCATCCATGCTCTCGTATCCCGACGACAGGCTACGCAAGAGGGACGAGCTCGTGGGCCTCAGGCCGTGCGTTGGCAGAATATGGGATCCAACACTCGATAAGTCCAGGGATTAAGGAATGCGACTTCGCGCTACTCGAAGAATTTTCCGCCGCCTCTTCTCCATCTTCGCTGATAGGGCTCGACGGATGGCCGCTATCCTGGCTGTTCTCCTCGTAGATTTCCAAAGGTTGCCGTACCTTCTTACTGCGCAGCCTGAAACAAAGAGTACAACAATAAGCAACAGAATCACTGTGATGTTTAAAGGGAGAGACTTTGGGAGGAGCATGACAAATTTCGGGAAGTAACAAATTGAGGATATTTAAGAAAGATGAATATCTAAGTGAGGAGATAAGTGATAAGAGGAAAGGGCAGAAAGCAGAAGGAAAGAAAGGTCTTCAACATTTTATCAGACATCCTGCGTATACAATTAAATGAGAATCGAACCGGTGACTATAGCATATTCCTTACGGGAATCTACGGTTCCTGGTGATTCTTATAGTTTCCGGTGATTTTTATCGATTATTGAAAGCAGGCCGGAAAGAGAAACGAAAGCGTGTGTCATGCGAGTCATAGATGCGATCGCTGAAGGGAAGCAAGAAAGGGCGAGCGAAAAAGAGACGGCAGGTAGCCGCCGATCGACAGCGGTCACAGCCGGTCGCGCAAGGTGTCGCATGTATTATGAAAAAAAAAATCAAAGACTGAAATAACGGATGATAACGGGAAGGGAAATAATTCCCTTCCTTTTTTTTCTTGTCATTTTCCATGGTAAAACGTATCCGCTATCTGCGATGGTCATCATTAAAATCAATGTATACCTCGCTGTTGATAAGCGGCAGCTGCGCGACACGTACTCGGCACGCGAGCCGGATTTGTCGTTCGACCTTAATCGCGGAAACGACAATATCTACCCCGGAATGCGTGTATCAACATCCGGAATTGAATTGAATATGCATGGAAGGCGTAAAAATCTCGCCCGATCTCGCGGTGGCGGATGCGCATAATAGCTCGGTTTTAAATTTCGGTATCGTTGTACGATCTATCGGTCGATGCGTCGCGACTGCATGTAAGCTTTAAAACCAGCTTTTCAAATTTAAATCGATATACACTTTACATCGCGCAGAGAACATCGCGAAAAGGATTCTAAAGTGTTATTAAATATTCTATATAATGGCATTTTTCTCTAATTGATTAAATATTATATATTAGACAGTATTTACATATGCGTGGAATATAGCCCGTTGCCACAAATTCTTCCAAAGTTTTGATAGCTTAATAAGTAAATCAGAAACTAAACTCTCTTAAGAATAAAATGCGAGATAACAACTCCTAAATGAAAAAGCTC
>JASTWP010002852.1:0-10000 GCA_030770255.1 Temnothorax ravouxi
CCACCCCCCCCCCCCCCCCCCCCCCCCCCCCCCCCCCCCCCCCCCCCCCACCCCCCCCCCCCCCCCCCCCCCCCCCCCCCCCCCCCCCCCCCCCCCCCCCCCCCCCCACCCCCCCCCCCCCCCCCCCCCCCCCCCCCCCCCCCCCCCCCCCCCCCCCCCCCCCCCCCCCCCCCCCCCCCCCCCCCCCCCCCCCCCCCCCCCCCCCCCCCCCCCCCCCCCCCCCCCCCCCCCCCCCCCCCCCCCCCCCCCCCCCCCCCCCCCCCCCCCCCCCCCCCCCCCCCCCCCCCCCCCCCCCCCCCCCCCCCCCCCCCCCACCCCCCCCCCCCCCCCCCCCCCCCCCCCACCCCCCCCCCCCCCCCCCCCCCCCCCCCCCCCCCCCCCCCCCCCCCCCCCCCCCCCCCCCCCCCCCCCCCCCCCCCCCCCCCCCCCCCCCCCCCCCCCCCCCCCCCCCCCCCCCCCCCCCCCCCCCCCCCCCCCCCCCCCCCCCCCCCCCCCCCCCCCCCCCCCCCCCCCCCCCCCCCCCCCCCCCCCCCCCCCCCCCCCCCCCCCCCCCCCCCCCCCCCCCCCCCCCCCCCCCCCCCCCCCCCCCCCCCCCCCCCCCCCCCCCCCCCCCCCCCCCCCCCCCCCCCCCCCCCCCCCACCCCCCCCCCCCCCCCCCCCCCCCCCCCCCCCCCCCCCCCCCCCCCCACCCCCCCCCCCCCCCCCCCCCCCCCCCCCCCCCCCCCCCCCCCCCCCCCCCCCCCCCCCCCCCCCCACCCCCCCCCCCCCCCCCCCCCCCCCCCCCCCCCCCCCCCCCCCCCCCCCCCCCCACCCCCCCCCCCCCCCCCCCCCCCCCCCCCCCCCCCCCCCCCCCCCCCCCCCCCCCCCCCCCCCCCCCCCCCCCCCCCCCCCCCCCCCCCCCCCCCCCCCCCCCCCCCCCCCCCCCCCCCCCCCCCCCCCCCCCCCCCCCCCCCCCCCCCCCCCCCCCCCCCCCCCCCCCCCCCCCCCCCCCCCCCCCCCCCCCCCCCCCCCCCCCCCCCCCCCCCCCCCCCCCCCCCCCCCCCCCCCCCCCCCCCCCACCCCCCCCCCCCCCCCCCCCCCCCCCCCCCCCCCCCCCCCCCCCCCCCCCCCCCCCCCCCCCCCCCCCCACCCCCCCCCCCCCCCCCCCCCCCCCCCCCCCCCCCCCCCCCCCCCCCCCCCCCCCCCCCCCCCCCCCCCCCCCCCCCCCCCCCCCCCCCCCCCCCCCCCCCCCCCCCCCCCCCCCCCCCCCCCCCCCCCCCCCCCCCCCCCCCCCCCCCCCCCCCCCCCCCCCCCCCCCCCCCCCCCCCACCCCCCCCCCCCCCCCCCCCCCCCCCCCCCCCCCCCCCCCCCCCCCCCCCCCCCCCCCCCCCCCCCCCCCCCCCCCCCCCCCCCCCCCCCCCCCCCCCCCCCCCCCCCCCCCCCCCCCCCCCCCCACCCCCCCCCCCCCCCCCCCCCCCCCCCCCCCCCCCCCCCCCCCCCCCCCCCCCCCCCCCCCCCCCCCCCCCCCCCCCCCCCCCCCCCCCCCCCCCCCCCCCCCCCCCCCCCCCCCCCCCCCCCCCCCCCCCCCCCCCCCCCCCCCCCCCCCCCCCCCCCCCCCCCCCCCCCCCCCCCCCCCCCCCCCCCCCCCCCCCCCCCCCCCCCCCCCCCCCCCCCCCCCCCCCCCCCCCCCCCCCCCACCCCCCCCCCCCCCCCCCCCCCCCCCCCCCCCCCCCCCCCCCCCCCCCCCCCCCCCCCCCCCCCCCCCCCCCCCCCCCCCCCACCCCCCCCCCCCCCCCCCCCCCCCCCCCCCCCCCCCCCCCCCCCCCCCCCCCCCCCCCCCCCCCCCCCCCCCCCCCCCCCCCCCCCCCCCCCCCCCCCCCCCCCCCCCCCCCCCCCCCCCCCCCCCCCCCCCCCCCCCCCCCCCCCCCCCCCCCCCCCCCCCCCCCCCCCCCCCCCCCCCCCCCCCCCCCCCCCCCCCCCCCACCCCCCCCCCCCCCCCCCCCCCCCCCCCCCCCCCCCCCCCCCCCCCCCCCCCCCCCCCCACCCCCCCCCCCCCCCCCCCCCCCCCCCCCCCCCCCCCCCCCCCCCCCCCCCCCCCCCCCCCCCCCACCCCCCCCCCCCCCCCCCCCCCCCCCCCCCCCCCCCCCCCCCCCCCCCCCCCCCCCCCCCCCCCCCCCCCCCCCCCCCCCCCCCCCCCCCCCCCCCCCCCCCCCCCCCCCCCCCCCCCCCCCCCCCCCCCCCCCCCCCCCCCCCCCCCCCCCCCCCCCCCCCCCCCCCCCCCCCCCCCCCCCCCCCCCCCCCCCCCCCCCCCCCCCCCCCCCCCCCCCCCCCCCCCCCCCCCCCCCCCCCCCCCCCCCCCCCCCCCCCCACCCCCCCCCCCCCCCCCCCCCCCCCCCCCCCCCCCCCCCCCCCCCCCCCCCCCCCCCCCCCCCCCCCCCCCCCCCCCCCCCCCCCCCCCCCCCCCCCCCCCCCCCCCCCCCCCCCCCCCCCCCCCCCCCCCCCCCCCCCCCCCCCCCCCCCCCCCCCCCCCCACCCCCCCCCCCCCCCCCCCCCCCCCCCCCCCCCCCCCCCCCCCCCCCCCCCCCCCCCCCCCCCCCCCCCCCCCCCCCCCCCCCCCCCCCCCCCCCCCCCCCACCCCCCCCCCCCCCCCCCCCCCCCCCCCCCCCCCCCCCCCCCCCCCCCCCCCCCCCCCCCCCCCCCCCCCCCCCCCCCCCCCCCCCCCCCCCCCCCCCCCCCCCCCCCCCCCCCCCCCCCCCCCCCCCCCCCCCCCCCCCCCCCCCCCCCCCCCCCCCCCCCCCCCCCCCCCCCCCCCCCCCCCCCCCCCCCCCCCCCCCCCCCCCCCCCCCCCCCCCCCCCCCCCCCCCCCCCCCCCCCCCCCCCCCCCCCCCCCCCCCCCCCCCCCCCCCCCCCCCCCCCCCCCCCCCCCCCCCCCCCCCCCCCCCCCCCCCCCCCCCCCCCCCCCCCCCCCCCCCCCCCCCCCCCCCCCCCCCCCCCCCCCCCCCCCCCCCCCCCCCCCCCCCCCCCCCCCCCCCCCCCCCCCCCCCCCCCCCCCCCCCCCCCCCCCCCCCCCCCCCCCCCCCCCCCCCCCCCCCACCCCCCCCCCCCCCCCCCCCCCCCCCCCCCCCCCCCCCCCCCCCCCCCCCCCCCCCCCCCCCCCCCCCCCCCCCCCCCCCCCCCCCCCCCCCCCCCCCCCCCCCCCCCCCCCCCCCCCCCCCCCCCCCCCCCCCCCCCCCCCCCCCCCCCCCCCCCCCCCCCCCCCCCCCCCCCCCCCCCCCCCCCCCCCCCCCCCCCCCCCCCCCCCCCCCCCCCCCCCCCCCCCCCCCCCCCCCCCCCCCCCCCCCCCCCCCCCCCCCCCCCCCCCCCCCCCCCCCCCCCCACCCCCCCCCCCCCCCCCCCCCCCCCCCCCCCCCCCCCCCCCCCCCCCCCCCCCCCCCCCCCCCCCCCCCCCCCCCCCCCCCCCCCCCCCCCCCCCCCCCCCCCCCCCCCCCCCCCCCCCCCCCCCCCCCCCCCCCCCCCCCCCCCCCCCCCCCCCCCCCCCCCCCCCCCCCCCCCCCCCCCCCCCACCCCCCCCCCCCCCCCCCCCCCCCCCCCCCCCCCCCCCCCCCCCCCCCCCCCCCCCCCCCCCCCCCCCCCCCCCCCCCCCCCCCCCCCCCCCCCCCCCCCCCCCCCCCCCCCCCCCCCCCCCCCCCCCCCCCCCCCCCCCCCCCCCCCCCCCCCCCCCCCCCCCCCCCCCCCCCCCCCCCCCCCCCCCCCCCCCCCCCCCCCCCCCCCCCACCCCCCCCCCCCCCCCCCCCCCCCCCCCCCCCCCCCCCCCCCCCCCCCCCCCCCCCCCCCCCCCCCCCCCCCCCCCCCCCCCCCCCCCCCCCCCCCCCCCCCCCCCCCCCCCCCCCCCCCCCCCCCCCCCCCCCCCCCCCCCCCCCCCCCCCCCCCCCCCCCCCCCCCCCCCCCCCCCACCCCCCCCCCCCCCCCCCCCCCCCCCCCCCCCCCCCCCCCCCCCCCCCCCCCCCCCCCCCCCCCCCCCCCCCCCCCCCCCCCCCCCCCCCCCCCCCCCCCCCCCCCCCCCCCCCCCCCCCCCCCCCCCCCCCCCCCCCACCCCCCCCCCCCCCCCCCCCCCCCCCCCCCCCCCCCCCCCCCACCCCCCCCCCCCCCCCCCCCCCCCCCCCCCCCCCCCCCCCCCCCCCCCCCCCCCCCCCCCCCCCCCCCCCCCCCCCCCCCCCCCCCCCCCCCCCCCCCCCCCCCCCCCCCCCCCCCCCCCCCCCCCCCCCCCCCCCCCCCCCCCCCCCCCCCCCCCCCCCCCCCCCCCCCCCCCCCCCCCCCCCCCCCCCCCCCCCCCCCCCCCCCCCCCCCCCCCCCCCCCCCCCCCCCCCCCCCCCCCCCCCCCCCCCCCCCCCCCCCCCCCCCCCCCCCCCCCCCCCCCCCCCCCCCCCCCCCCCCCCCCCCCCCCCCCCCCCCCCCCCCCCCCCCCCCCCCCCCCCCCCCCCCCCCCCCCCCCCCCCCCCCCCCCCCCCCCCCCCCCCCCCCCCCCCCCCCCCCCCCCCCCCCCCCCCCCCCCCCCCCCCCCCACCCCCCCCCCCCCCCCCCCCCCCCCCCCCCCCCCCCCCCCCCCCCCCCCCCCCCCCCCCCCCCCCCCCCCCCCCCCCCCCCCCCCCCCCCCCCCCCCCCCCCCCCCCCCCCCCCCCCCCCCCCCCCCCCCCCCCCCCCCCCCCCCCCCCCCCCCCCCCCCCCCCCCCCCCCCCCCCCCCCCCCCCCCCCCCCCCCCCCCCCCCCCCCCCCCCCCCCCCCCCCCCCCCCCCCCCCCCCCCCCCCCCCCCCCCCCCCACCCCCCCCCCCCCCCCCCCCCCCCCCCCCCCCCCCCCCCCCCCCCCCCCCCCCCCCCCCCCCCCCCCCCCCCCCCCCCCCCCCCCCCCCCCCCCCCCCCCCCCCCCCCCCCCCCCCCCCCCCCCCCCCCCCCCCCCCCCCCCCCCCCCCCCCCCCCCCCCCCCCCCCCCCCCCCCCCCCCCCCCCCCCCCCCCCCCCCCCCCCCCCCCCCCCCCCCCCCCCCCCCCCCCCCCCCCCCCCCCCCCCCCCCCCCACCCCCCCCCCCCCCCCCCCCCCCCCCCCCCCCCCCCCCCCCCCCCCCCCCCCCCCCCCCCCCCCCCCCCCCCCCCCCCCCCCCCCCCCCCCCCCCCCCCCCCCCCCCCCCCCCCCCCCCCACCCCCCCCCCCCCCCCCCCCCCCCCCCCCCCCCCCCCCCCCCCCCCCCCCCCCCCCCCCCCCCCCCCCCCCCCCCCCCCCCCCCCCCCCCCCCCCCCCCCCCCCCCCCCCCCCCCCCCCCCCCCCCCCCCCCCCCCCCCCCCCCCCCCCCCCCCCCCCCCCCCCCCCCCCCCCCCCCCCCCCCCCCCCCCCCCCCCCCCCCCCCCCCCCCCCCCCCCCCCCCCCCCCCCCCCCCCCCCCCCCCCCCCCCCCCCCCCCCCCCCCCCCCCCCCCCCCCCCCCCCCCCCCCCCCCCCCCCCCCCCCCCCCCCCCCCCCCCCCCCCCCCCCCCCCCCCCCCCCCCCCCCCCCCCCCCCCCCCCCCCCCCCCCCCCCCCCCCCACCCCCCCCCCCCCCCCCCCCCCCCCCCCCCCCCCCCCCCCCCCCCCCCCCCCCCCCCCCCCCCCCCCCCCCCCCCCCCCCCCCCCCCCCCCCCCCCCCCCCCCCCCCCCCCCCCCCCCCCCCCCCCCCCCCCCCCCCCCCCCCCCCCCCCCCCCCCCCCCCCCCCCCCCCCCCCCCCCCCCCCCCCCCCCCCCCCCCCCCCCCCCCCCCCCCCCCCCCCCCCCCCCCCCCCCCCCCCCCCCCCCCCCCCCCCCCCCCCCCCCCCCCCCCCCCCCCCCCCCCCACCCCCCCCCCCCCCCCCCCCCCCCCCCCCCCCCCCCCCCCCCCCCCCCCCCCCCCCCCCCCCCCCCCCCCCCCCCCCCCCCCCCCCCCCCCCCCCCCCCCCCCCCCCCCCCCCCCCCCCCCCCCCCCCCCCCCCCCCCCCCCCCCCCCCCCCCCCCCCCCCCCCCCCCCCCCCACCCCCCCCCCCCCCCCCCCCCCCCCCCCCCCCCCCCCCCCCCCCCCCCCCCCCCCCCCCCCCCCCCCCCCCCCCCCCCCCCCCCCCCCCCCCCCCCCCCCCCCCCCCCCCACCCCCCCCCCCCCCCCCCCCCCCCCCCCCCCCCCCCCCCCCCCCCCCCCCCCCCCCCCCCCCCCCCCCCCCCCCCCCCCCCCCCCCCCCCCCCCCCCCCCCCCCCCCCCCCCCCCCCCCCCCCCCCCCCCCCCCCCCCCCCCCCCCCCCCCCCCCCCCCCCCCCCCCCCCCCCCCCCCCCCCCCCCCCCCCCCCCCCCCCCCCCCCCCCCCCCCCCCCCCCCCCCCCCCCCCCCCCCCCCCCCCCCCCCCCCCCCCCCCCCCCCCCCCCCCCCCCCCCCCCCCCCCCCCCCCCCCCCCCCCCCCCCCCCCCCCCCCCCCCCCCCCCCCCCCCCCCCCCCCCCCCCCCCCCCCCCCCCCCCCCCCCCCCCCCCCCCCCCCCCCCCCCCCCCCCCCCCCCCCCCCCCCCCCCCCCCCCCCCCCCCCCCCCCCCCCCCCCCCCCCCCCCCCCCCCCCCCCCCCCCCCCCCCCCCCCCCCCCCCCCCCCCCCCCCCCCCCCCCCCCCCCCCCCCCCCCCCCCCCCCCCCCCCCCCCCCCCCCCCCCCCCCCCCCCCCCCCCCCCCCCCCCCCCCCCCCCCCCCCCCCCCCCCCCCCCCCCCCCCCCCCCCCCCCCCCCCCCCCCCCCCCCCCCCCCCCCCCCCCCCCCCCCCCCCCCCCCCCCCCCCCCCCCCCCCCCCCCCCCCCCCCCCCCCCCCCCCCCCCCCCCCCCCCCCCCCCCCCCCCCCCCCCCCCCCCCCCCCCCCCCCCCCCCCCCCCCCCCCCCCCCCCCCCCCCCCCCCCCCCCCCCCCCCCCCCCCCCCCCCCCCCCCCCCCCCCCCCCCCCCCCCCCCCCCCCCCCCCCACCCCCCCCCCCCCCCCCCCCCCCCCCCCCCCCCCCCCCCCCCCCCCCCCCCCCCCCCCCCCCCCCCCCCCCCCCCCCCCCCCCCCCCCCCCCCCCCCCCCCCCCCCCCCCCCCCCCCCCCCCCCCCCCCCCCCCCCCCCCCCCCCCCCCCCCCCCCCCCCCCCCCCCCCCCCCCCCCCCCCCCCCCCCACCCCCCCCCCCCCCCCCCCCCCCCCCCCCCCCCCCCCCCCCCCCCCCCCCCCCCCCCCCCCCCCCCCCCCCCCCCCCCCCCCCCCCCCCCCCCCCCCCCCCCCCCCCCCCCCCCCCCCCCCCCCCCCCCCCCCCCCCCCCCCCCCCCCCCCCCCCCCCCCCCCCCCCCCCCCCCCCCCCCCCCCCCCCCCCCCCCCCCCCCCCCCCCCCCCCCCCCCCCCCCCCCCCCCCCCCCCCCCCCCCCCCCCCCCCCCCCCCCCCCCCCACCCCCCCCCCCCCCCCCCCCCCCCCCCCCCCCCCCCCCCCCCCCCCCCCCCCCCCCCCCCCCCCCCCCCCCCCCCCCCCCACCCCCCCCCCCCCCCCCCCCCCCCCCCCCCCCCCCCCCCCCCCCCCCCCCCCCCCCCCCCCCCCCCCCCCCCCCCCCCCCCCCCCCCCCCCCCCCCCCCCCCCCCCCCCCCCCCCCCCCCCCCCCCCCCCCCCCCCCCCCCCCCCCCCCCCCCCCCCCCCCCCCCCCCCCCCCCCCCCCCCCCCCCCCCCCCCCCCCCCCCCCCCCCCCCCCCCCCCCCCCCCCCCCCCCCCCCCCCCCCCCCCCCCCCCCCCCCCCCCCCCCCCCCCCCCCCCCCCCCCCCCCCCCCCCCCCCCCCCCCCCCCCCCCCCCCCCCCCCCCCCCCCCCCCCCCCCCCCCCCCCCCCCCCCCCCCCCCCCCCCCCCCCCCCCCCCCCCCCCCCCCCCCCCCCCCCCCCCCCCCCCCCCCCCCCCCCCCCCCCCCACCCCCCCCCCCCCCCCCCCCCCCCCCCCCCCCCCCCCCCCCCCCCCCCCCCCCCCCCCCCCCCCCCCCCCCCCCCCCCCCCCCCCCCCCCCCCCCCCCCCCCCCCCCCCCCCCCCCCCCCCCCCCCCCCCCCCCCCCCCCCCCCCCCCCCCCCCCCCCCCCCCCCCCCCCCCCCCCCCCCCCCCCCCCCCCCCCCCCCCCCCCCCCCCCCCCCCCCCCCCCCCCCCCCCCCCCCCCCCCCCCCCCCCCCCCCCCCCCCCCCCCCCCCCCCCCCCCCCCCCCCCCCCCCCCCCCCCCCCCCCCCCCCCCCCCCCCCCCCCCCCCCCCCCCCCCCCCCCCCCCCCCCCCCCCCCCCCCCCCCCCCCCCCCCCCCCCCCCCCCCCCCCCCCCCCCCCCCCCCCCCCCCCCCCCCCCCCCCCCCCCCCCCCCCCCCCCCCCCCCCCCCCCCCCCCCCCCCCCCCCCCCCCCCCCCCCCCCCCCCCCCCCCCCCCCCCCCCCCCCCCCCCCCCCCCCCCCCCCCCCCCCCCCCCCCCCCCCCCCCCCCCCCCCCCCCCCCCCCCCCCCCCCCCCCCCCCCCCCCCCCCCCCCCCCCCCCCCCCCCCCCCCCCCCCCCCCCCCCCCCCCCCCCCCCCCCCCCCCCCCCCCCCCCACCCCCCCCCCCCCCCCCCCCCCCCCCCCCCCCCCCCCCCCCCCCCCCCCCCCCCCCCCACCCCCCCCCCCCCCCCCCCCCCCCCCCCCCCCCCCCCCCCCCCCCCCCCCCCCCCCCCCCCCCCCCCCCCCCCCCCCCCCCCCCCCCCCCCCCCCCCCCCCCCCCCCCCCCCCCCCCCCCCCCCCCCCCCCCCCCCCCCCCCCCCCCCCCCCCCCCCCCCCCCCCCCCCCCCCCCCCCCCCCCCCCCCCCCCCCCCCCCCCCCCCCCCCCCCCCCCCCCCCCCCCCCCCCCCCCCCCCCCCCCCCCCCCCCCCCCCCCCCCCCCCCCCCCCCCCCCCCCCCCCCCCCCCCCCCCCCCCCCCCCCCCCCCCCCCCCCCCCCCCCCCCCCCCCCCCCCCCCCCCCCCCCCCCCCCCCCCCCCCCCCCCCCCCCCCCCCCCCCCCCCCCCCCCCCCCCCCCCCCCCCCCCCCCCCCCCCCCCCCCCCCCCCCCCCCCCCCCCCCCCCCCCCCCCCCCCCCCCCCCCCCCCCCCCCCCCCCCCCCCCCCCCCCCCCCCCCCCCCCCCCCCCCCCCCCCCCCCCCCCCCCCCCCCCCCCCCCCCCCCCCCCCCCCCCCCCCCCCCCCCCCCCCCCCCCCCCCCCCCCCCCCCCCCCCCCCCCCCCCCCCCCCCCCCCCCCCCCCCCCCCCCCCCCCCCCCCCCCCCCCCCCCCCCCCCCCCCCCCCCCCCCCCCCCCCCCCCCCCCCCCCCCCCCCCCCCCCCCCCCCCCCCCCCCCCCCCCCCCCCCCCCCCCCCCCCCCCCCCCCCCCCCCCCCCCCCACCCCCCCCCCCCCCCCCCCCCCCCCCCCCCCCCCCCCCCCCCCCCCCCCCCCCCCCCCCCCCCCCCCCCCCCCCCCCCCCCCCCCCCCCCCCCCCCCCCCCCCCCCCCCCCCCCCCCCCCCCCCCCCCCCCCCCCCCCCCCCCCCCCCCCCCCCCCCCCCCCCCCCCCCCCCCCCCCCCCCCCCCCCCCCCCCCCCCCCCCCCCCCCCCCCCCCCCCCCCCCCCCCCCCCCCCCCCCCCCCCCCCCCCCCCCCCCCCCCCCCCCCCCCCCCCCCCCCCCCCCCCCCCCCCCCCCCCCCCCCCCCCCCCCCCCCCCCCCCCCCCCCCCCCCCCCCCCCCCCCCCCCCCCCCCCCCCCCCCCCCCCCCCCCCCCCCCCCCCCCCCCCCCCCCCCCCCCCCCCCCCCCCCCCCCCCCCCCCCCCCCCCCCCCCCCCCCCCCCCCCCCCCCCCCCCCCCCCCCCCCCCCCCCCCCCCCCCCCCCCCCCCCCCCCCCCCCCCCCCCCCCCCCCCCCCCCCCCCCCCCCCCCCCCCCCCCCCCCCCCCCCCCCCCCCCCCCCCCCCCCCCCCCCCCCCCCCCCCCCCCCCCCCCCCCCCCCCCCCCCCCCCCCCCCCCCCCCCCC
>JASTWP010002852.1:17500-35490 GCA_030770255.1 Temnothorax ravouxi
CCACCCCCCCCCCCCCCCCCCCCCCCCCCCCCCCCCCCCCCCCCCCCCCCCCCCCCCCCCCCCCCCCCCCCCCCCCCCCCCCCCCCCCCCCCCCCCCCCCCCCCCCCCCCCCCCCCCCCCCCCCCCCCCCCCCCCCCCCCCCCCCCCCCCCCCCCCCCCCCCCCCCCCCCCCCCCCCCCCCCCCCCCCCCCCCCCCCCCCCCCCCCCCCCCCACCCCCCCCCCCCCCCCCCCCCCCCCCCCCCCCCCCCCCCCCCCCCCCCCCCCCCCCCCCCCCCCCCCCCCCCCCCCCCCCCCCCCCCCCCCCCCCCCCCCCCCCCCCCCCCCCCCCCCCCCCCCCCCACCCCCCCCCCCCCCCCCCCCCCCCCCCCCCCCACCCCCCCCCCCCCCCCCCCCCCCCCCCCCCCCCCCCCCCCCCCCCCCCCCCCCCCCCCCCCCCCCCCCCCCCCCCCCCCCCCCCCCCCCCCCCCACCCCCCCCCCCCCCCCCCCCCCCCCCCCCCCCCCCCCCCCCCCCCCCCCCCCCCCCCCCCCCCCCCCCCCCCCCCCCCCCCCCCCCCCCCCCCCCCCCCCCCCCCCCCCCCCCCCCCCCCCCCACCCCCCCCCCCCCCCCCCCCCCCCCCCCCCCCCCCCCCCCCCCCCCCCCCCCCCCCCCCCCCCCCCCCCCCCCCCCCCCCCCCCCCCCCCCCCCCCCCCCCCCACCCCCCCCCCCCCCCCCCCCCCCCCCCCCCCCCCCCCCCCCCCCCCCCCCCCACCCCCCCCCCCCCCCCCCCCCCCCCCCCCCCCCCCCCCCCCCCCCCCCCACCCCCCCCCCCCCCCCCCCCCCCCCCCCCCCCCCCCCCCCCCCCCCCCCCCCCCCCCCCCCCCCCCCCCCCCCCCCCCCCCCCCCCCCCCCCCCCCCCCCCCCCCCCCCCCCCCCCCCCCCCCCCCCCCCCACCCCCCCCCCCCCCCCCCCCCCCCCCCCCCCCCCCCCCCCCCCCCCCCCCCCCCCCCCCCCCCCCCCCCCCCCCCCCCCCCCCCCCCCCCCCCCCCCCCCCCCCCCCCCCCCCCCCCCCCCCCCCCCCCCCCCCCCCCCCCCCCCCCCCCCCCCCCCCCCCCCCCCCCCCCCCCCCCCCCCCCCCCCCCCCCCCCCCCCCCACCCCCCCCCCCCCCCCCCCCCCCCCCCCCCCCCCCCCCCCCCCCCCCCCCCCCCCCCCCCCCCCCCCCCCCCCCCCCCCCCCCCCCCCCCCCCCCCCCCCCCCCCCCCCCCCCCCCCCCCCCCCCCCCCCCCCCCCCCCCCCCCCCCCCCCCCCCCCCCCCCCCCCCCCCCCCCCCCCCCCCCCCCCCCCCCCCCCCCCCCCCCCCCCCCCCCCCCCCCCCCCCCCCCCCCCCCCCCCCCCCACCCCCCCCCCCCCCCCCCCCCCCCCCCCCCCCCCCCCCCCCCCCCCCCCCCCCCCCCCCCCCCCCCCCCCCCCCCCCCCCCCACCCCCCCCCCCCCCCCCCCCCCCCCCCCCCCCCCCCCCCCCCCCCCCCCCCCCCCCCCCCCCCCCCCCCCCCCCCCCCCCCCCCACCCCCCCCCCCCCCCCCCCCCCCCCCCCCCCCCCCCCCCCCCCCCCCCCCCCCCCCCCCCCCCCCCCCCCCCCCCCCCCCCCCCCCCCCCCCCCCCCCCCCCCCCCCCCCCCCCCCCCCCCCCCCCCCCCCCCCCCCCCCCCCCCCCCCCCCCCCCCCCCCCCCCCCCCCCCCCCCCCCCCCCCCCCCCCCCCCCCCCCCCCCACCCCCCCCCCCCCCCCCCCCCCCCCCCCCCCCCCCCCCCCCCCCCCCCCCCCCCCCCCCCCCCCCCCCCCCCCCCCCCCCCCCCCCCCCCCCCCCCCCCCCCCCCCCCCCCCACCCCCCCCCCCCCCCCCCCCCCCCCCCCCCCCCCCCCCCCCCCCCCCCCCCCCCCCCCCCCCCCCCCCCCCCCCCCCCCCCCCCCCCCCCCCCCCCCCCCCCCCCCCCCCCCCCCCCCCCCCCCCCCCCCCCCCCCCCCCCCCCCCCCCCCCCCCCCCCCCCCCCCCCCCCCCCCCCCCCCCCACCCCCCCCCCCCCCCCCCCCCCCCCCCCCCCCCCCCCCCCCCCCCCCCCCCCCCCCCCCCCCCCCCCCCCCCCCCCCCCCCCCCCCCCCCCCCCCCCCCCCCCCCCCCCCCCCCCCCCCCCCCCCCCCACCCCCCCCCCCCCCCCCCCCCCCCCCCCCCCCCCCCACCCCCCCCCCCCCCCCCCCCCCCCCCCCCCCCCCCCCCCCCCCCCCCCCCCCCCCCCCCCCCCCCCCCCCCCCCCCCCCCCCCCCCCCCCCCCCCCCCCCCCCCCCCCCCCCCCCCCCCCCCCCCCCCCCCCCCCCCCCCCCCCCCCCCCCCCCCCCCCCCCCCCCCCCCCCCCCCCCCCCCCCCCCCCCCCCCCCCCCCCCCCCCCCCCCCCCCCCCCCCCCCCCCCCCCCCCCCCCCCCCCCCCCCCCCCCCCCCCCCCCCCCCCCCCCCCCCCCCCCCCCCCCCCCCCCCCCCCCCCCCCCCCCCCCCCCCCCCCCCCCCCCCCCCCCCCCCCCCCCCCCCCCCCCCCCCCCCCCCCCACCCCCCCCCCCCCCCCCCCCCCCCCCCCCCCCCCCCCCCCCCCCCCCCCCCCCCCCCCCCCCCCCCCCCCCCCCCCCCCCCCCCCCCCCCCCCCCCCCCCCCCCCCCCCCCCCCCCCCCCCCCCCCCCCCCCCCCCCCCCCCCCCCCCCCCCCCCCCCCCCCCCCCCCCCCCCCCCCCCCCCCCCCCCCCCACCCCCCCCCCCCCCCCCCCCCCCCCCCCCCCCCCCCCCCCCCCCCCCCCCCCCCCCCCCCCCCCCCCCCCCCCCCCCCCCCCCCCCCCCCCCCCCCCCCCCCCCCCCCCCCCCCCCCCCCCCCCCCCCCCCCCACCCCCCCCCCCCCCCCCCCCCCCCCCCCCCCCCCCCCCCCCCCCCCCCCCCCCCCCCCCCCCCCCCCCCCCCCCCCCCCCCCCCCCCCCCCCCCCCCCCCCCCCCCCCCCCCACCCCCCCCCCCCCCCCCCCCCCCCCCCCCCCCCCCCCCCCCCCCCCCCCCCCCCCCCCCCCCCCCCCCCCCCCCCCCCCCCCCCCCCCCCCCCCCCCCCCCCCCCCCCCCCCCCCCCCCCCCCCCCCCCCCCCCCACCCCCCCCCCCCCCCCCCCCCCCCCCCCCCCCCCCCCCCCCCCCCCCCCCCCCCCCCCCCCCCCCCCCCCCCCCCCCCCCCCCCCCCCCCCCCCCCCCCCCCCCCCCCCCCCCCCCCCCCCCCCCCCCCCCCCCCCCCCCCCCCCCCCCCCCCCCCCCCCCCCCCCCCCCCCCCCCCCCCCCCCCCCCCCCCCCCCCCCCCCCCCCCCCCCCCCCCCCCCCCCCCCCCCCCCCCCCCCCCCCCCCCCCCCCCCCCCCCCCCCCCCCCCCCCCCCCCCCCCCCCCCCCCCCCCCCCCCCCCACCCCCCCCCCCCCCCCCCCCCCCCCCCCCCCCCCCCCCCCCCCCCCCCCCCCCCCCCCCCCCCCCCCCCCCCCCCCCCCCCCCCCCCCCCCCCCCCCCCCCCCCCCCCCCCCCCCCCCCCCCCCCCCCCCCCCCCCCCCCCCCCCCCCCCCCCCCCCCCCCCCCCCCCCCCCCCCCCCCCCCCCCCCCCCCCCCCCCCCCCCCCCCCCCCCCCCCCCCCCCCCCCCCCCCCCCCCCCCCCCCCCCCCCCCCCCCCCCCCCCCCCCCCCCCCCCCCCCCCCCCCCCCCCCCCCCCCCCCCCCCCCCCCCCCCCCCCCCCCCCCCCCCCCCCCCCCCCCCCCCCCCCCCCCCCCCCCCCCCCCCCCCCCCCCCCCCCCCCCCCCCCCCCCCCCCCCCCCCCCCCCCCCCCCCCCCCCCCCCCCCCCCCCCCCCCCCCCCCCCCCCCCCCCCCCCCCCCCCCCCCCCCCCCCCCCCCCCCCCCCCCCCCCCCCCCCCCCCCCCCCCCCCCCCCCCCCCCCCCCCCCCCCCCCCCCCCCCCCCCCCCCCCCCCCCCCCCCCCCCCCCCCCCCCCCCCCCCCCCCCCCCCCCCCCCCCCCCCCCCCCCCCCCCCCCCCCCCCCCCCCCCCCCCCCCCCCCCCCCCCCCCCCCCCCCCCCCCCCCCCCCCCCCCCCCCCCCCCCCCCCCCCCCCCCCCCCCCCCCCCCCCCCCCCCCCCCCCCCCCCCCCCCCCCCCCCCCCCCCCCCCCCCCCCCCCCCCCCCCCCCCCCCCCCCCCCCCCCCCCCCCCCCCCCCCCCCCCCCCCCCCCCCCCCCCCCCCCCCCCCCCCCCCCCCCCCCCCCCCCCCCCCCCCCCCCCCCCCCCCCCCCCCCCCCCCCCCCCCCCCCCCCCCCCCCCCCCCCCCCCCCCCCCCCCCCCCCCCCCCCCCCCCCCCCCCCCCCCCCCCCCCCCCCCCCCCCCCCCCCCCCCCCCCCCCCCCCCCCCCACCCCCCCCCCCCCCCCCCCCCCCCCCCCCCCCCCCCCCCCCCCCCCCCCCCCCCCCCCCCCCCCCCCCCCCCCCCCCCCCCCCCCCCCCCCCCCCCCCCCCCCCCCCCCCCCCCCCCCCCCCCCCCCCCCCCCCCCCCCCCCCCCCCCCCCCCCCCCCCCCCCCCCCCCCCCCCCCCCCCCCCCCCCCCCCCCCCCCCCCCCCCCCCCCCCCCCCCCCCCCCCCCCCCCCCCCCCCCCCCCCCCCCCCCCCCCCCCCCCCCCCCCCCCCCCCCCCCCCCCCCCCCCCCCCCCCCCCCCCCCCCCCCCCCCCCCCCCCCCCCCCCCCCCCCCCCCCCCCCCCCCCCCCCCCCCCCCCCCCCCCCCCCCCCCCCCCCCCCCCCCCCCCCCCCCCCCCCCCCCCCCCCCCCCCCCCCCCCCCCCCCCCCCCCCCCCCCCCCCCCCCCCCCCCCCCCCCCCCCCCCCCCCCCCCCCCCCCCCCCCCCCCCCCCCCCCCCCCCCCCCCCCCCCCCCCCCCCCCCCCCCCCCCCCCCCCCCCCCCCCCCCCCCCCCCCCCCCCCCCCCCCCCCCCCCCCCCCCCCCCCCCCCCCCCCCCCCCCCCCCCCCCCCCCCCCCCCCCCCCCCCCCCCCCCCCCCCCCCCCCCCCCCCCCCCCCCCCCCCCCCCCCCCCCCCCCCCCCCCCCCCCCCCCCCCCCCCCCCCCCCCCCCCCCCCCCCCCCCCCCCCCCCCCCCCCCCCCCCCCCCCCCCCCCCCCCCCCCCCCCCCCCCCCCCCCCCCCCCCCCCCCCCCCCCCCCCCCCCCCCCCCCCCCCCCCCCCCCCCCCCCCCCCCCCCCCCCCCCCCCCCCCCCCCCCCCCCCCCCCCCCCCCCCCCCCCCCCCCCCCCCCCCCCCCCCCCCCCCCCCCCCCACCCCCCCCCCCCCCCCCCCCCCCCCCCCCCCCCCCCCCCCCCCCCCCCCCCCCCCCCCCCCCCCCCCCCCCCCCCCCCCCCCCCCCCCCCCCCCCCCCCCCCCCCCCCCCCCCCCCCCCCCCCCCCCCCCCCCCCCCCCCCCCCCCCCCCCCCCCCCCCCCCCCCCCCCCCCCCCCCCCCCCCCCCCCCCCCCCCCCCCCCCCCCCCCCCCCCCCCCCCCCACCCCCCCCCCCCCCCCCCCCCCCCCCCCCCCCCCCCCCCCCCCCCCCCCCCCCCCCCCCCCCCCCCCCCCCCCCCCCCCCCCCCCCCCCCCCCCCCCCCCCCCCCCCCCCCCCCCCCCCCCCCCCCCCCCCCCCCCCCCCCCCCCCCCCCCCCCCCCCCCCCCCCCCCCCCCCCCCCCCCCCCCCCCCCCCCCCCCCCCCCCCCCCCCCCCCCCCCCCCCCCCCCCCCCCCCCCCCCCCCCCCCCCCCCCCCCCCCCCCCCCCCCCCCCCCCCCCCCCCCCCCCCCCCCCCCCCCCCCCCCCCCCCCCCCCCCCCCCCCCCCCCCCCCCCCCCCCCCCCCCCCCCCCCCCCCCCCCCCCCCCCCCCCCCCCCCCCCCCCCCCCCCCCCCCCCCCCCCCCCCCCCCCCCCCCCCCCCCCCCCCCCCCCCCCCCCCCCCCCCCCCCCCCCCCCCCCCCCCCCCCCCCCCCCCCCCCCCCCCCCCCCCCCCCCCCCCCCCCCCCCCCCCCCCCCCCCCCCCCCCCCCCCCCCCCCCCCCCCCCCCCCCCCCCCCCCCCCCCCCCCCCCCCCCCCCCCCCCCCCCCCCCCCCCCCCCCCCCCCCCCCCCCCCCCCCCCCCCCCCCCCCCCCCCCCCCCCCCCCCCCCCCCCCCCCCCCCCCCCCCCCCCCCCCCCCCCCCCCCCCCCCCCCCCCCCCCCCCCCCCCCCCCCCCCCCCCCCCCACCCCCCCCCCCCCCCCCCCCCCCCCCCCCCCCCCCCCCCCCCCCCCCCCCCCCCCCCCCCCCCCCCCCCCCCCCCCCCCCCCCCCCCCCCCCCCCCCCCCCCCCCCCCCCCCCCCCCCCCCCCCCCCCCCCCCCCCCCCCCCCCCCCCCCCCCCCCCCCCCCCCCCCCCCCCCCCCCCCCCCCCCCCCCCCCCCCCCCCCCCCCCCCCCCCCCCCCCCCCCCCCCCCCCCCCCCCCCCCCCCCCCCCCCCCCCCCCCCCCCCCCCCCCCCCCCCCCCCCCCCCCCCCCCCCCCCCCCCCCCCCCCCCCCCCCCCCCCCCCCCCCCCCCCCCCCCCCCCCCCCCCCCCCCCCCCCCCCCCCCCCCCCCCCCCCCCCCCCCCCCCCCCCCCCCCCCCCCCCCCCCCCCCCCCCCCCCCCCCCCCCCCCCCCCCCCCCCCCCCCCCCCCCCCCCCCCCCCCCCCCCCCCCCCCCCCCCCCCCCCCCCCCCCCCCCCCCCCCCCCCCCCCCCCCCCCCCCCCCCCCCCCCCCCCCCCCCCCCCCCCCCCCCCCCCCCCCCCCCCCCCCCCCCCCCCCCCCCCCCCCCCCCCCCCCCCCCCCCCCCCCCCCCCCCCCCCCCCCCCCCCCCCCCCCCCCCCCCCCCCCCCCCCCCCCCCCCCCCCCCCCCCCCCCCCCCCCCCCCCCCCCCCCCCCCCCCCCCCCCCCCCCCCCCCCCCCCCCCCCCCCCCCCCCCCCCCCCCCCCCCCCCCCCCCCCCCCCCCCCCCCCCCCCCCCCCCCCCCCCCCCCCCCCCCCCCCCCCCCCCCCCCCCCCCCCCCCCCCCCCCCCCCCCCCCCCCCCCCCCCCCCCCCCCCCCCCCCCCCCCCCCCCCCCCCCCCCCCCCCCCCCCCCCCCCCCCCCCCCCCCCCCCCCCCCCCCCCCCCCCCCCCCCCCCCCCCCCCCCCCCCCCCCCCCCCCCCCCCCCCCCCCCCCCCCCCCCCCCCCCCCCCCCCCCCCCCCCCCCCCCCCCCCCCCCCCCCCCCCCCCCCCCCCCCCCCCCCCCCCCCCCCCCCCCCCCCCCCCCCCCCCCCCCCCCCCCCCCCCCCCCCCCCCCCCCCCCCCCCCCCCCCCCCCCCCCCCCCCCCCCCCCCCCCCCCCCCCCCCCCCCCCCCCCCCCCCCCCCCCCCCCCCCCCCCCCCCCCCCCCCCCCCCCCCCCCCCCCCCCCCCCCCCCCCCCCCCCCCCCCCCCCCCCCCCCCCCCCCCCCCCCCCCCCCCCCCCCCCCCCCCCCCCCCCCCCCCCCCCCCCCCCCCCCCCCCCCCCCCCCCCCCCCCCCCCCCCCCCCCCCCCCCCCCCCCCCCCCCCCCCCCCCCCCCCCCCCCCCCCCCCCCCCCCCCCCCCCCCCCCCCCCCCCCCCCCCCCCCCCCCCCCCCCCCCCCCCCCCCCCCCCCCCCCCCCCCCCCCCCCCCCCCCCCCCCCCCCCCCCCCCCCCCCCCCCCCCCCCCCCCCCCCCCCCCCCCCCCCCCCCCCCCCCCCCCCCCCCCCCCCCCCCCCCCCCCCCCCCCCCCCCCCCCCCCCCCCCCCCCCCCCCCCCCCCCCCCCCCCCCCCCCCCCCCCCCCCCCCCCCCCCCCCCCCCCCCCCCCCCCCCCCCCCCCCCCCCCCCCCCCCCCCCCCCCCCCCCCCCCCCCCCCCCCCCCCCCCCCCCCCCCCCCCCCCCCCCCCCCCCCCCCCCCCCCCCCCCCCCCCCCCCCCCCCCCCCCCCCCCCCCCCCCCCCCCCCCCCCCCCCCCCCCCCCCCCCCCCCCCCCCCCCCCCCCCCCCCCCCCCCCCCCCCCCCCCCCCCCCCCCCCCCCCCCCCCCCCCCCCCCCCCCCCCCCCCCCCCCCCCCCCCCCCCCCCCCCCCCCCCCCCCCCCCCCCCCCCCCCCCCCCCCCCCCCCCCCCCCCCCCCCCCCCCCCCCCCCCCCCCCCCCCCCCCCCCCCCCCCCCCCCCCCCCCCCCCCCCCCCCCCCCCCCCCCCCCCCCCCCCCCCCCCCCCCCCCCCCCCCCCCCCCCCCCCCCCCCCCCCCCCCCCCCCCCCCCCCCCCCCCCCCCCCCCCCCCCCCCCCCCCCCCCCCCCCCCCCCCCCCCCCCCCCCCCCCCCCCCCCCCCCCCCCCCCCCCCCCCCCCCCCCCCCCCCCCCCCCCCCCCCCCCCCCCCCCCCCCCCCCCCCCCCCCCCCCCCCCCCCCCCCCCCCCCCCCCCCCCCCCCCCCCCCCCCCCCCCCCCCCCCCCCCCCCCCCCCCCCCCCCCCCCCCCCCCCCCCCCCCCCCCCCCCCCCCCCCCCCCCCCCCCCCCCCCCCCCCCCCCCCCCCCCCCCCCCCCCCCCCCCCCCCCCCCCCCCCCCCCCCCCCCCCCCCCCCCCCCCCCCCCCCCCCCCCCCCCCCCCCCCCCCCCCCCCCCCCCCCCCCCCCCCCCCCCCCCCCCCCCCCCCCCCCCCCCCCCCCCCCCCCCCCCCCCCCCCCCCCCCCCCCCCCCCCCCCCCCCCCCCCCCCCCCCCCCCCCCCCCCCCCCCCCCCCCCCCCCCCCCCCCCCCCCCCCCCCCCCCCCCCCCCCCCCCCCCCCCCCCCCCCCCCCCCCCCCCCCCCCCCCCCCCCCCCCCCCCCCCCCCCCCCCCCCCCCCCCCCCCCCCCCCCCCCCCCCCCCCCCCCCCCCCCCCCCCCCCCCCCCCCCCCCCCCCCCCCCCCCCCCCCCCCCCCCCCCCCCCCCCCCCCCCCCCCCCCCCCCCCCCCCCCCCCCCCCCCCCCCCCCCCCCCCCCCCCCCCCCCCCCCCCCCCCCCCCCCCCCCCCCCCCCCCCCCCCCCCCCCCCCCCCCCCCCCCCCCCCCCCCCCCCCCCCCCCCCCCCCCCCCCCCCCCCCCCCCCCCCCCCCCCCCCCCCCCCCCCCCCCCCCCCCCCCCCCCCCCCCCCCCCCCCCCCCCCCCCCCCCCCCCCCCCCCCCCCCCCCCCCCCCCCCCCCCCCCCCCCCCCCCCCCCCCCCCCCCCCCCCCCCCCCCCCCCCCCCCCCCCCCCCCCCCCCCCCCCCCCCCCCCCCCCCCCCCCCCCCCCCCCCCCCCCCCCCCCCCCCCCCCCCCCCCCCCCCCCCCCCCCCCCCCCCCCCCCCCCCCCCCCCCCCCCCCCCCCCCCCCCCCCCCCCCCCCCCCCCCCCCCCCCCCCCCCCCCCCCCCCCCCCCCCCCCCCCCCCCCCCCCCCCCCCCCCCCCCCCCCCCCCCCCCCCCCCCCCCCCCCCCCCCCCCCCCCCCCCCCCCCCCCCCCCCCCCCCCCCCCCCCCCCCCCCCCCCCCCCCCCCCCCCCCCCCCCCCCCCCCCCCCCCCCCCCCCCCCCCCCCCCCCCCCCCCCCCCCCCCCCCCCCCCCCCCCCCCCCCCCCCCCCCCCCCCCCCCCCCCCCCCCCCCCCCCCCCCCCCCCCCCCCCCCCCCCCCCCCCCCCCCCCCCCCCCCCCCCCCCCCCCCCCCCCCCCCCCCCCCCCCCCCCCCCCCCCCCCCCCCCCCCCCCCCCCCCCCCCCCCCCCCCCCCCCCCCCCCCCCCCCCCCCCCCCCCCCCCCCCCCCCCCCCCCCCCCCCCCCCCCCCCCCCCCCCCCCCCCCCCCCCCCCCCCCCCCCCCCCCCCCCCCCCCCCCCCCCCCCCCCCCCCCCCCCCCCCCCCCCCCCCCCCCCCCCCCCCCCCCCCCCCCCCCCCCCCCCCCCCCCCCCCCCCCCCCCCCCCCCCCCCCCCCCCCCCCCCCCCCCCCCCCCCCCCCCCCCCCCCCCCCCCCCCCCCCCCCCCCCCCCCCCCCCCCCCCCCCCCCCCCCCCCCCCCCCCCCCCCCCCCCCCCCCCCCCCCCCCCCCCCCCCCCCCCCCCCCCCCCCCCCCCCCCCCCCCCCCCCCCCCCCCCCCCCCCCCCCCCCCCCCCCCCCCCCCCCCCCCCCCCCCCCCCCCCCCCCCCCCCCCCCCCCCCCCCCCCCCCCCCCCCCCCCCCCCCCCCCCCCCCCCCCCCCCCCCCCCCCCCCCCCCCCCCCCCCCCCCCCCCCCCCCCCCCCCCCCCCCCCCCCCCCCCCCCCCCCCCCCCCCCCCCCCCCCCCCCCCCCCCCCCCCCCCCCCCCCCCCCCCCCCCCCCCCCCCCCCCCCCCCCCCCCCCCCCCCCCCCCCCCCCCCCCCCCCCCCCCCCCCCCCCCCCCCCCACCCCCCCCCCCCCCCCCCCCCCCCCCCCCCCCCCCCCCCCCCCCCCCCCCCCCCCCCCCCCCCCCCCCCCCCCCCCCCCCCCCCCCCCCCCCCCCCCCCCCCCCCCCCCCCCCCCCCCCCCCCCCCCCCCCCCCCCCCCCCCCCCCCCCCCCCCCCCCCCCCCCCCCCCCCCCCCCCCCCCCCCCCCCCCCCCCCCCCCCCCCCCCCCCCCCCCCCCCCCCCCCCCCCCCCCCCCCCCCCCCCCCCCCCCCCCCCCCCCCCCCCCCCCCCCCCCCCCCCCCCCCCCCCCCCCCCCCCCCCCCCCCCCCCCCCCCCCCCCCCCCCCCCCCCCCCCCCCCCCCCCCCCCCCCCCCCCCCCCCCCCCCCCCCCCCCCCCCCCCCCCCCCCCCCCCCCCCCCCCCCCCCCCCCCCCCCCCCCCCCCCCCCCCCCCCCCCCCCCCCCCCCCCCCCCCCCCCCCCCCCCCCCCCCCCCCCCCCCCCCCCCCCCCCCCCCCCCCCCCCCCCCCCCCCCCCCCCCCCCCCCCCCCCCCCCCCCCCCCCCCCCCCCCCCCCCCCCCCCCCCCCCCCCCCCCCCCCCCCCCCCCCCCCCCCCCCCCCCCCCCCCCCCCCCCCCCCCCCCCCCCCCCCCCCCCCCCCCCCCCCCCCCCCCCCCCCCCCCCCCCCCCCCCCCCCCCCCCCCCCCCCCCCCCCCCCCCCCCCCCCCCCCCCCCCCCCCCCCCCCCCCCCCCCCCCCCCCCCCCCCCCCCCCCCCCCCCCCCCCCCCCCCCCCCCCCCCCCCCCCCCCCCCCCCCCCCCCCCCCCCCCCCCCCCCCCCCCCCCCCCCCCCCCCCCCCCCCCCCCCCCCCCCCCCCCCCCCCCCCCCCCCCCCCCCCCCCCCCCCCCCCCCCCCCCCCCCCCCCCCCCCCCCCCCCCCCCCCCCCCCCCCCCCCCCCCCCCCCCCCCCCCCCCCCCCCCCCCCCCCCCCCCCCCCCCCCCCCCCCCCCCCCCCCCCCCCCCCCCCCCCCCCCCCCCCCCCCCCCCCCCCCCCCCCCCCCCCCCCCCCCCCCCCCCCCCCCCCCCCCCCCCCCCCCCCCCCCCCCCCCCCCCCCCCCCCCCCCCCCCCCCCCCCCCCCCCCCCCCCCCCCCCCCCCCCCCCCCCCCCCCCCCCCCCCCCCCCCCCCCCCCCCCCCCCCCCCCCCCCCCCCCCCCCCCCCCCCCCCCCCCCCCCCCCCCCCCCCCCCCCCCCCCCCCCCCCCCCCCCCCCCCCCCCCCCCCCCCCCCCCCCCCCCCCCCCCCCCCCCCCCCCCCCCCCCCCCCCCCCCCCCCCCCCCCCCCCCCCCCCCCCCCCCCCCCCCCCCCCCCCCCCCCCCCCCCCCCCCCCCCCCCCCCCCCCCCCCCCCCCCCCCCCCCCCCCCCCCCCCCCCCCCCCCCCCCCCCCCCCCCCCCCCCCCCCCCCCCCCCCCCCCCCCCCCCCCCCCCCCCCCCCCCCCCCCCCCCCCCCCCCCCCCCCCCCCCCCCCCCCCCCCCCCCCCCCCCCCCCCCCCCCCCCCCCCCCCCCCCCCCCCCCCCCCCCCCCCCCCCCCCCCCCCCCCCCCCCCCCCCCCCCCCCCCCCCCCCCCCCCCCCCCCCCCCCCCCCCCCCCCCCCCCCCCCCCCCCCCCCCCCCCCCCCCCCCCCCCCCCCCCCCCCCCCCCCCCCCCCCCCCCCCCCCCCCCCCCCCCCCCCCCCCCCCCCCCCCCCACCCCCCCCCCCCCCCCCCCCCCCCCCCCCCCCCCCCCCCCCCCCCCCCCCCCCCCCCCCCCCCCCCCCCCCCCCCCCCCCCCCCCCCCCCCCCCCCCCCCCCCCCCCCCCCCCCCCCCCCCCCCCCCCCCCCCCCCCCCCCCCCCCCCCCCCCCCCCCCCCCCCCCCCCCCCCCCCCCCCCCCCCCCCCCCCCCCCCCCCCCCCCCCCCCCCCCCCCCCCCCCCCCCCCCCCCCCCCCCCCCCCCCCCCCCCCCCCCCCCCCCCCCCCCCCCCCCCCCCCCCCCCCCCCCCCCCCCCCCCCCCCCCCCCCCCCCCCCCCCCCCCCCCCCCCCCCCCCCCCCCCCCCCCCCCCCCCCCCCCCCCCCCCCCCCCCCCCCCCCCCCCCCCCCCCCCCCCCCCCCCCCCCCCCCCCCCCCCCCCCCCCCCCCCCCCCCCCCCCCCCCCCCCCCCCCCCCCCCCCCCCCCCCCCCCCCCCCCCCCCCCCCCCCCCCCCCCCCCCCCCCCCCCCCCCCCCCCCCCCCCCCCCCCCCCCCCCCCCCCCCCCCCCCCCCCCCCCCCCCCCCCCCCCCCCCCCCCCCCCCCCCCCCCCCCCCCCCCCCCCCCCCCCCCCCCCCCCCCCCCCCCCCCCCCCCCCCCCCCCCCCCCCCCCCCCCCCCCCCCCCCCCCCCCCCCCCCCCCCCCCCCCCCCCCCCCCCCCCCCCCCCCCCCCCCCCCCCCCCCCCCCCCCCCCCCCCCCCCCCCCCCCCCCCCCCCCCCCCCCCCCCCCCCCCCCCCCCCCCCCCCCCCCCCCCCCCCCCCCCCCCCCCCCCCCCCCCCCCCCCCCCCCCCCCCCCCCCCCCCCCCCCCCCCCCCCCCCCCCCCCCCCCCCCCCCCCCCCCCCCCCCCCCCCCCCCCCCCCCCCCCCCCCCCCCCCCCCCCCCCCCCCCCCCCCCCCCCCCCCCCCCCCCCCCCCCCCCCCCCCCCCCCCCCCCCCCCCCCCCCCCCCCCCCCCCCCCCCCCCCCCCCCCCCCCCCCCCCCCCCCCCCCCCCCCCCCCCCCCCCCCCCCCCCCCCCCCCCCCCCCCCCCCCCCCCCCCCCCCCCCCCCCCCCCCCCCCCCCCCCCCCCCCCCCCCCCCCCCCCCCCCCCCCCCCCCCCCCCCCCCCCCCCCCCCCCCCCCCCCCCCCCCCCCCCCCCCCCCCCCCCCCCCCCCCCCCCCCCCCCCCCCCCCCCCCCCCCCCCCCCCCCCCCCCCCCCCCCCCCCCCCCCCCCCCCCCCCCCCCCCCCCCCCCCCCCCCCCCCCCCCCCCCCCCCCCCCCCCCCCCCCCCCCCCCCCCCCCCCCCCCCCCCCCCCCCCCCCCCCCCCCCCCCCCCCCCCCCCCCCCCCCCCCCCCCCCCCCCCCCCCCCCCCCCCCCCCCCCCCCCCCCCCCCCCCCCCCCCCCCCCCCCCCCCCCCCCCCCCCCCCCCCCCCCCCCCCCCCCCCCCCCCCCCCCCCCCCCCCCCCCCCCCCCCCCCCCCCCCCCCCCCCCCCCCCCCCCCCCCCCCCCCCCCCCCCCCCCCCCCCCCCCCCCCCCCCCCCCCCCCCCCCCCCCCCCCCCCCCCCCCCCCCCCCCCCCCCCCCCCCCCCCCCCCCCCCCCCCCCCCCCCCCCCCCCCCCCCCCCCCCCCCCCCCCCCCCCCCCCCCCCCCCCCCCCCCCCCCCCCCCCCCCCCCCCCCCCCCCCCCCCCCCCCCCCCCCCCCCCCCCCCCCCCCCCCCCCCCCCCCCCCCCCCCCCCCCCCCCCCCCCCCCCCCCCCCCCCCCCCCCCCCCCCCCCCCCCCCCCCCCCCCCCCCCCCCCCCCCCCCCCCCCCCCCCCCCCCCCCCCCCCCCCCCCCCCCCCCCCCCCCCCCCCCCCCCCCCCCCCCCCCCCCCCCCCCCCCCCCCCCCCCCCCCCCCCCCCCCCCCCCCCCCCCCCCCCCCCCCCCCCCCCCCCCCCCCCCCCCCCCCCCCCCCCCCCCCCCCCCCCCCCCCCCCCCCCCCCCCCCCCCCCCCCCCCCCCCCCCCCCCCCCCCCCCCCCCCCCCCCCCCCCCCCCCCCCCCCCCCCCCCCCCCCCCCCCCCCCCCCCCCCCCCCCCCCCCCCCCCCCCCCCCCCCCCCCCCCCCCCCCCCCCCCCCCCCCCCCCCCCCCCCCCCCCCCCCCCCCCCCCCCCCCCCCCCCCCCCCCCCCCCCCCCCCCCCCCCCCCCCCCCCCCCCCCCCCCCCCCCCCCCCCCCCCCCCCCCCCCCCCCCCCCCCCCCCCCCCCCCCCCCCCCCCCCCCCCCCCCCCCCCCCCCCCCCCCCCCCCCCCCCCCCCCCCCCCCCCCCCCCCCCCCCCCCCCCCCCCCCCCCCCCCCCCCCCCCCCCCCCCCCCCCCCCCCCCCCCCCCCCCCCCCCCCCCCCCCCCCCCCCCCCCCCCCCCCCCCCCCCCCCCCCCCCCCCCCCCCCCCCCCCCCCCCCCCCCCCCCCCCCCCCCCCCCCCCCCCCCCCCCCCCCCCCCCCCCCCCCCCCCCCCCCCCCCCCCCCCCCCCCCCCCCCCCCCCCCCCCCCCCCCCCCCCCCCCCCCCCCCCCCCCCCCCCCCCCCCCCCCCCCCCCCCCCCCCCCCCCCCCCCCCCCCCCCCCCCCCCCCCCCCCCCCCCCCCCCCCCCCCCCCCCCCCCCCCCCCCCCCCCCCCCCCCCCCCCCCCCCCCCCCCCCCCCCCCCCCCCCCCCCCCCCCCCCCCCCCCCCCCCCCCCCCCCCCCCCCCCCCCCCCCCCCCCCCCCCCCCCCCCCCCCCCCCCCCCCCCCCCCCCCCCCCCCCCCCCCCCCCCCCCCCCCCCCCCCCCCCCCCCCCCCCCCCCCCCCCCCCCCCCCCCCCCCCCCCCCCCCCCCCCCCCCCCCCCCCCCCCCCCCCCCCCCCCCCCCCCCCCCCCCCCCCCCCCCCCCCCCCCCCCCCCCCCCCCCCCCCCCCCCCCCCCCCCCCCCCCCCCCCCCCCCCCCCCCCCCCCCCCCCCCCCCCCCCCCCCCCCCCCCCCCCCCCCCCCCCCCCCCCCCCCCCCCCCCCCCCCCCCCCCCCCCCCCCCCCCCCCCCCCCCCCCCCCCCCCCCCCCCCCCCCCCCCCCCCCCCCCCCCCCCCCCCCCCCCCCCCCCCCCCCCCCCCCCCCCCCCCCCCCCCCCCCCCCCCCCCCCCCCCCCCCCCCCCCCCCCCCCCCCCCCCCCCCCCCCCCCCCCCCCCCCCCCCCCCCCCCCCCCCCCCCCCCCCCCCCCCCCCCCCCCCCCCCCCCCCCCCCCCCCCCCCCCCCCCCCCCCCCCCCCCCCCCCCCCCCCCCCCCCCCCCCCCCCCCCCCCCCCCCCCCCCCCCCCCCCCCCCCCCCCCCCCCCCCCCCCCCCCCCCCCCCCCCCCCCCCCCCCCCCCCCCCCCCCCCCCCCCCCCCCCCCCCCCCCCCCCCCCCCCCCCCCCCCCCCCCCCCCCCCCCCCCCCCCCCCCCCCCCCCCCCCCCCCCCCCCCCCCCCCCCCCCTCCCCCCCCCCCCCCCCCCCCCCCCCCCCCCCCCCCCCCCCCCCCCCCCCCCCCCCCCCCCCCCCCCCCCCCCCCCCCCCCCCCCCCCCCCCCCCCCCCCCCCCCCCCCCCCCCCCCCCCCCCCCCCCCCCCCCCCCCCCCCCCCCCCCCCCCCCCCCCCCCCCCCCCCCCCCCCCCCCCCCCCCCCCCCCCCCCCCCCCCCCCCCCCCCCCCCCCCCCCCCCCCCCCCCCCCCCCTCCCCCCCCCCCCCCCCCCCCCCCCCCCCCCCCCCCCCCCCCCCCCCCCCCCCCCCCCCCCCCCCCCCCCCCCCCCCCCCCCCCCCCCCCCCCCCCCCCCCCCCCCCCCCCCCCCCCCCCCCCCCCCCCCCCCCCCCCCCCCCCCCCCCTCCCCCCCCCCCCCCCCCCCCCCCCCCCCCCCCCCCCCCCCCCCCCCCCCCCCCCCCCCCCCCCCCCCCCCCCCCCCCCCCCCCCCCCCCCCCCCCCCCCCCCCCCCCCCCCCCCCCCCCCCCCCCCCCCCCCCCCCCCCCCCCCCCCCCCCCCCCCCCCCCCCCCCCCCCCCCCCCCCCCCCCCCCCCCCCCCCCCCCCCCCCCCCCCCCCCCCCCCCCCCCCCCCCCCCCCCCCCCCCCCCCCCCCCCCCCCCCCCCCCCCCCCCCCCCCCCCCCCCCCCCCCCCCCCCCCCCCCCCCCCCCCCCCCCCCCCCCCCCCCCCCCCCCCCCCCCCCCCCCCCCCCCCCCCCCCCCCCCCCCCCCCCCCCCCCCCCCCCCCCCCCCCCCCCCCCCCCCCCCCCCCCCCCCCTCCCCCCCCCCCCCCCCCCCCCCCCCCCCCCCCCCCCCCCCCCCCCCCCCCCCCCCCCCCCCCCCCCCCCCCCCCCCCCCCCCCCCCCCCCCCCCCCCCACCCCCCCCCCCCCCCCCCCCCCCCCCCCCCCCCCCCCCCCCCCCCCCCCCCCCCCCCCCCCCCCCCCCCCCCCCCCCCCCCCCCCCCCCCCCCCCCCCCCCCCCCCCCCCCCCCCCCCCCCCCCCCCCCCCCCCCCCCCCCCCCCCCCCCCCCCCCCCCCCCCCCCCCCCCCCCCCCCCCCCCCCCCCCCCCCCCCCCCCCCCCCCCCCCCCCCCCCCCCCCCCCCCCCCCCCCCCCCCCCCCCCCCCCCCCCCCCCCCCCCCCCCCCCCCCCCCCCCCCCCCCCCCCCCCCCCCCCCCCCCCCCCCCCCCCCCCCCCCCCCCCCCCCCCCCCCCCCCCCCCCCCCCCCCCCCCCCCCCCCCCCCCCCCCCCCCCCCCCCCCCCCCCCCCCCCCCCCCCCCCCCCCCCCCCCCCCCCCCCCCCCCCCCCCCCCCCCCCCCCCCCCCCCCCCCCCCCCCCCCCCCCCCCCCCCCCCCCCCCCCCCCCCCCCCCCCCCCCCCCCCCCCCCCCCCCCCCCCCCCCACCCCCCCCCCCCCCCCCCCCCCCCCCCCCCCCCCCCCCCCCCCCCCCCCCCCCCCCCCCCCCCCCCCCCCCCCCCCCCCCCCCCCCCCCCCCCCCCCCCCCCCCCCCCCCCCCCCCCCCCCCCCCCCCCCCCCCCCCCCCCCCCCCCCCCCCCCCCCCCCCCCCCCCCCCCCCCCCCCCCCCCCCCCCCCCCCCCCCCCCCCCCCACCCCCCCCCCCCCCCCCCCCCCCCCCCCCCCCCCCCCCCCCCCCCCCCCCCCCCCCCCCCCCCCCCCCCCCCCCCCCCCCCCCCCCCCCCCCCCCCCCCCCCCCCCCCCCCCCCCCCCCCCCCCCCCCCCCCCCCCCCCCCCCCCCCCCCCCCCCCCCCCCCCCCCCCCCCCCCCCCCCCCCCCCCCCCCCCCCCCCCCCCCCCCCCCCCCCCCCCCCCCCCCCCCCCCCCCCCCCCCCCCCCCCCCCCCCCCCCCCCCCCCCCCCCCCCCACCCCCCCCCCCCCCCCCCCCCCCCCCCCCCCCCCCCCCCCCCCCCCCCCCCCCCCCCCCCCCCCCCCCCCCCCCCCCCCCCCCCCCCCCCCCCCCCCCCCCCCCCCCCCCCCCCCCCCCCCCCCCCCCCCCCCCCCCCCCCCCCCCCCCCCCCCCCCTCCCCCCCCCCCCCCCCCCCCCCCCCCCCCCCCCCCCCCCCCCCCCCCCCCCCCCCTCCCCCCCCCCCCCCCCCCCCCCCCCCCCCCCCCCCCCCCTCCCCCACCCCCCCCCCTCCCCCCCCCCCCCCCCCCCCCCCCCCCCCCCTCCCCCCCCCCCCCCCCCCCCCCCCCCCCCCCCCCCCCCCCCCCCCCCCCCCCCCCCCCCCCCCCCCCCCCCCTTCCCCCCCTCCCCCTCCCCCCCCCCCTCCCCCCCCCCCCCCCCCCCCCCCCCCCCCCCCC
>JASTWP010002853.1:0-35471 GCA_030770255.1 Temnothorax ravouxi
AAGTTCTTTGGGTAGGTAACGCGCTCGCGGTTAAAATTCTTACGACAGATAACGCACCCGCGGCTAATTTTCTTTCGGCGCACGAAGCTCTCGGAGCGATTTGACTGTGCGAATAATGCCCAAAACCGAATGCAAAAGAATAATCCATCTCTCGCCGGCTCACAGGCCATATATACATATTATATACCCCCAGTTCGGTGGCGTCCCGAGTAGGGAGCCGTAGAACTCACGCGGATACGCGAAGCGTCGCGTGAGAATCATCCAAAAGGCGCGTGATTTTCCGAGAGCAGCGTTGCGATCCGAACTTAGAATTGTACGCTGAACAATAACTTATTGAATTATATCGTATTTCCGCGTTCCTTTCATTATGTTACCCCTTAACTAATAACTAAGACTACCTTAATTTATTCTTAACAGACGCTTGACTAATAGTTTTAACGATAATGTCGACATTATTTACAGTAACGAAACGAACACGCGACATTATAAAATTCGCTGTTCGTTACACTTTCTTCTTCTTCTTCTTCTTCATCTTCTTCTTCATCCAATTTTCTGGTAAAGATTACAAAAGTCGTCGAAAAATACTACAAAGTACTGCATCTGCAAAGTACATAGATTCCACATCACCTCATATCAATCTTGTAAAAGAGGCATGGCGTAAGTATTTTCGATGTTATTAAAAATCCTTTACGATCAATGCATTGTACAGGCCACATTTGTAAAGATGACAGATTTTCACTTTGTATATATTCACGTTACTTGAGGGACACGATAATAAAATATCAGATCTTTTTAGAAATTTATTACCAGAACAACAAATATTATTTTCCATTAATCCAATGTGTTTAATCATCACGATAGTTGCATCAGTCAGGAAGCCACAGTTGTCTGGCCTTTTATTTGATAATTCAAACATGCGGATTTGTAGAATTCGGTGCTCGCTGTGGCAACCCAAAGGAAGTTCGACACATTGGCTTTTGAGTATAGGATACTTCAAAATTCTTCTGATTCTTCTTATTTTGAGGATGTTGATCGCAACTGTACTTTTCGATTAGTCGTCGATGAAATGGTTGCAAAAGATTAGCGGTTTTTCGTATCATTTGCTTCAACACTTGCATATGATTTTCAAAATCAAAGTATCTTATGAATCTAATGGACCGTACATCTTACATCTTTATTTAAATAAATAAGAGAGTAAATGTTACTCACAACATATTGCTCCCCATACAACGTCTTAAATTGCTGTACAAAATAAATCAGCAATTCTTTAGCATAAGCGTTGTTTCTGTAGCAATTTCGGGATCGCACAATATCCGTATAGCACAATTGAGACGTTAAAGTGTATTAAATATTCTTCAGGAAGAAAATGTTGCAAAATAATCGGTCCGAGATATAACAAGAAGAACTCAAGAACCGAAATTCAGTGCCTTTCCATCGACATAACTCCGACAAGCCTCGTTTTCTATTGAAGTTCTTAGCACCCATTGCGCTGTGACAATTATGGAATCTGACAATTTGTGTATAGCTGTGAACTAAACCTCGACGTCGACGATTATCTAACCAACTCGTTAATAGGTATTTCATGACACCAAGAATACTACGTGCAGAGAATCAGGAGGAAATTGTCGAACCATATCATAGACAAACACTCAAACGGTGAAATTCCAATATGTGTTCTTCGTTCGCTCTGCTTCTGAAAGTATCGTCAGTTCGTAGCGGTGCTGATTCAGAAAGAAAACATTCGATCTCGAAATTCACCTTCCTCAGTAACATTTGTCGCAGCTAAAGTATCCATTGAACTGTTTGGTACATTTAACATAAGACCGTGCAGGGACTGTCACAAACTATGCATCGTAAAGTAACTTATATCGTATTCCATTTATGACAATTCCTTCATCTTTCAATTGTCTTTACTCATCGATAAACGGTGTCAGGTGGTTATGAACTGAAGATGGTTTCTTGTTACCATAATAAATCCCAATTATAAATGGTTTATTTAAAGAAGAATGGACACAAACATGTTCCAGTAGATTTCGCTATGGGTAGACCATCGATATTTATATCAAACAATAATTCTACTTTGTTGATACAAATTGAATCATGCAGCTGCTCTTCGATCGCTTTCTTCAATCCATAATGAAGATATTCTCCAAGCGGACAACAACTAATTCCGAAATTAAAAGTTCGAGGTGTTCGCAATAGAGTTCGAGAATCTTGCGGCAAGTCGTTAAATCCTGCTTTTCTAAGCAGTTTCAAAAGGCGGTTTAAATGTATATGTTTGATTTCAGACTGTACCGCAAATGATTTCAATTTCTCAGCGAAATTGAAAGTATCCTGAATAAACTGAGGATCATCTTCAGATTCTTCTTCTGAAGAATCAGTCTCATGTCTACTGTCATCCATTATATCTTGTACAATTTGATTTTCATGATCCACCTGAATGTCCTCAATATCAACGTTGTCTATAAAATTATGTGTCTCTTCAGATTTGTTATCAATTTCTGTTCCAAAATTGTTTCTTTCTTCAGGTTGCCTCTGCCTAATGTTACAAATGTCAGGTTGTAGCTTATTTATAATCATTTATTATAAATTATTTATTATGTAGATTCTTTATCCATTAGGCAGCGAGTCGACGAAAGTCTGCCTTTTTGACAGATTAGTATACCTTTTTTGATTCTGCATTCCTATATCTCATTTTTAACATAATTATTAATAATTTTAAATATTTTTAAAAATTATTGTACATAAAAAAGTGGAGAAGAGGGAAATATGGAATTCGCATTGTTTTTGAGTAATTTCTTGTACTACATTATAAGCTCAATTTTTTTTATTCTTGATATGCTTAGTGTTTTAACTATTCTATATCGGCCAATTCTAGCTGTCAATTTATAATTCTTCGCTTACAAGAAAAGCTGTATAAAGATTATCGAAAAGTGAGCAATTGAATCATAAGTCGTAATTTGCAGTGTACATACTAAACTCGGCCCGCGATTCTTCCGGTTTGGAGTCACTTTTAAAGTACAACTAAGTGTTTTTAAGATATGCAGGAGTTTCACATTACCATCTTCTCCTCTAATTTATTATATATAAAAAGTATACACCATATAAACTATTTTTCATGTAATCCAAAATTATAAAGTTATTATCAAGAGACATAGTAGTGTCTCGTGCCAAGTACACGCGGAGCGAGACCGCACCGTGACTCTTTTACGCGACGCGACGGGTTGCCAGTACCCGAGATGTTGAGATCTCAATAACGAGTAAACAGATCAAGTTCTAAGTAGGCTTGATCGATAGCTTGGGGTCCAATTAAGGGGAGGTTTCTCTTATAATATTTCGCTACGTGCCCTACGAGCGGAGATATTGCGACGCAAAGTCCAAATGTGAAAATTTTTTATTAAGATACTTCTTCTTCTTCTCCTAACGCCGATTCATTCAAAATATTATGATTATTTCAGAGAAACGTCACTTTCATTTTTACGACGCTGGCGGCGCAGGTATCGCCAGTTTCGATTTCGCGCGCGTATTTCGAACGATCTAGTAGATAAATTAAAGGTCGATAAACTTATCGGTCAGGAGGAAGATTTCTATTTAAATTAATTAGGTATATATATAATATATATTGATTCTTATAAATCAAGCTTGAATTCGATGTCTAGGTATCCCAGGCTGCCGATGACGAGGTACAGATAGTGCGCTTCATAGTTTTCGGTGTCCAGGTGTATTAATAACTTTAAATCTGAATGTAGGACACGTAGATATCGAATTCAAGGTATTAATACACGTAGACACCGAAAACTACGAAGCGCAATATGTGGACCTCGTCATCGGCAACCTGAAACACCTAGACATCAAATTGAACGTATTATTACACCTGGACACCGAAAACTATGGAGCGCACTATCTGAACCCGTCATCGGCAACCTGGAACACGTGGACATCAAATTCAAGATATTAATACACCTGGACACCGAAAACTATGGAGCGTACTATGTGGACTTCGTTATCGGCAACCTGGGACACCTAGACATCGAATTCAAGCTTGATTCATAAGAATCGACTTAAAAATTTCTTAGCGGCAGAATTAAAATTATGTCATGACATAATAAAAATTCGCTGAATTAAAATTATGTCTAGACATAATAAAAATTGGACGAATAATAGTAATTTTTCAAAAGTAAAGGTTTTAAGCGGGGAGCACACACTTCTGCACAATGCATAATGCGTAAGCATAAAAAAATTGATTGGTCCATACACATGTGCATAAGAAAATAGACCAGTCAGTTTTCTTATTCTTACGCATTATGCGTTATGCAGAAGTGTGTGCTCCCCGCTTTAAGCTTGAATTTTAAATTTTATTTATTTTTAACAAAGTTACAACTGCTCGAATTTTGCCTATTTTTAAAGATAATTTTAGTGTTCCTTCAATTTTTGTGAGAAATGTATATATTACTTTTACTTAAATATTAATTTTTATGTATTTGTTGTTATTGCTAATTTTGTAAATAATTAAAAAATAAAAATAAAAATGTTTTGCAGATTTTTGCTTAACACTACAAAATAGGTGATATCAGTACAAAATTACCTTTTTCAAAAAAGGTAAAAAAAAGTGCCAAGTACACGCAATGTATTTTGTAAATTCAAAAATCTAACCTAAGTGGTAGCTTCATATCTTTCTCACAAAATTATATTATCTAACTTAACTCAAGTGACATGTATTTCAAAAAAAAGATGTGAAATCTTTAATTTCTTTTTCACAAAATTATATTGTCTAACTGAACTCAGGTGACATGTATATAACCTAATTGGTAGCTTTATATCTTTTTCACAAAATTATATTACCTAACTTAACTCAAGTGACATGTATTTCAAAAAAAGATGTGAAATCTTTAAATTAAATTGTGCCAATTGTAAAGAGAATATGTATATTGCTTTGAAAGATAATTGTTATGCAACTACTTTAAAAAAATAAAACCCAAGTGGTATCTTCGTATTCCTATTCAAAGGTCTTTCTATTCTAAACCCAAGTGATAATAGCTTCTTAATTCTCTTTAACAAATTTTTAATATTACAAAGAATCATTTTAATTACAAAGAATTAAAGAAGTAACAGTACAAAATAAAAATATTTAATTAAAACAAAATAAATAAATTTTTCTTGTAAAAAAACTTGGCGCTGCTAAACTTTGAAACATTAAAATTTAAACATTAGTACTAAGATTTTTGATTGAATAAAAAACAATAAACATAATTTAGGAAAGAATGCGACAGGAGTAAAAAAGCAGCGCCGTTTTTTTACAAGAAAAATTTATTTATTTTGTTTTAATTAAATATTTTTATTTTGTACTGTTACTTCTTTAATTCTTTGTAATTAAAATGATTCTTTGTAATATTAAAAATTTGTTACAGAGAATTAAGAAGCTATTATCACTTGGGTTTAGAATAGGAAGACCCTTGAATAGGAATACGAAGATACCACTTGGGTTTTATTTCTTTAAAGTAGTTGCATAACAATTATCTTTCAAAACAATATACATATTCTCTTTACAATTGGCACAATTTAATTTAAAGATTTCACATCTCTTTTTGAAATACATGTTACTTGAGTTAAGTTAGGTAATATAATTTTGTGAAAAAGATATAAAGCTACCAATTAGATTAGATACATGTCACTTGAGTTAAGTTAGGTAATATAATTTTGTAAAGAAGAAATTAAAGATTTCACATCTTTTTTTTGAAATACATGTCACTTGAGTTAAGTTAGATAATATAATTTTGTAAAAAAGATATAAAGCTACCACTTAAGTTAGATTTTTTAATTTACAAAATACATTGCGTTTACTTGGCACCTTTTTTTACCTTTTTTGAAAAAGGTTGAAAGAACCTTACCGTAAAGATACTTGTTTCATTATAAAAATAATTTTAAATCGAAAAAGTTGACAGATGTGTTAGATATTGCTGTTGTTTTCTTCGTTGAATTAAAACATATGGCCGGTATTCATAGTCAAATCTTAATTTCAAGATCGTCTTAAGTAATATATTGTTGCACTCGCGCTGAGTTCGCAGCTTCGCCCGGTATTTTCCGCCGCGGAGCGTCTTTAGCAACGGGCGTTGCTATGCGTTGTTGATACAGCCCGGCTTTCAGATTTCCTCCGGACTGAAACTCGAGCGAACGTTTCGGTTCTCGTTCTATGATTGTAACATTCGCAATGAACTATCCTTTCGTTCCTAAAACCTGTGTTCCCTTATTCCGCGGTACGCGAGTTAACGCGTGACCGAGTGCGGGAGTGCCTAGGGAGCGTGCAAAAGTCGCCGGAGTGCAACATTTTGGGGGCTCGTCCGGGATAGAATGACGACCACTCACACCCCGCCGAAGACCCGTTCGCAGGCCGCGGCGTCGAGGACAACGGAGTCGGACACTGCAGAGACGACGGCGGAAGTCGTCACAATACAGGCCGTGATTCGCCAGATCCGCGACATGCGCGAGGAACAGGCGCAGAGAGAGAGAGAATACGCCGAGACGTTCCGCCGGCAGGAGGAAGAGATCCGTCTTCTCCGAGGGATAGACTCCGCACAAACACAGCTAAGTCTCTCCAATAATAGAGCGTCCGGGGATACGGGGACGCGTTTCGCGCTGTCGGGGGCGAGTGATGTGCGCGCTGACCCCACGGCTTATGCCGCGAATTCGGGAGTGTGCGACGCGCGAGAAAATACGGGAGCGCGGGCCGCGTTTGCGGGTGTAAATGACGTGCGCGCGGAGCTCGGATTTAAGCTCAAGCCCGACGTTTATGACGGATCGGTCCCGTTGCGGGAATTTTTCTCTCAATTCAAGATTATCGCTCGCGCAAATCAGTGGAGCGACGCGTCGAGGACCGTCGCATTGGCTTCCTGTTTGAGGGGAAAAGCGCGTTCGATTCTGGACTCTGTCGAAAACGTAGAAAATCTCGAATACGCCGAGCTAAAATCGAAGCTTGAATTGCGTTTCGGGGAAGGGCACCTTTCCCAAAATTATTACTCCCTTTTCACGAATCGGAGACAAAAATTCGGGGAGGACTTTGCGTCTCTCGGCTCCGAATTGGAAAGGCTTGCCCGGTTGGCTTATCCCGAGTGCCCGTACGCTGTTTGGGACAAGATTGCGTGCTCGCAGTTTATCTCTGCCATAACGGACGGTTTCGTGAAGAGGACCCTTCAGTTGGAGGGAGTTACCTCTTTGAAATTAGCGGTAGAGAGAGCGAAGGCCGTTAAGGCCATACAGGGAGAAAGTTTTGGGGGATTTGGGAGAAAAAGGGAAATTTTTGGTAAACCTTTCGAAAAAGGGGAAAAGAAAACTTTGCCTCAAAATAAGGGCGGCGAAAAATCCGAGGAAAAGGGGGGAGGTAGCGTCCGCAATGATTTTCCGCGCAATTTTCGAAATCGCGTTTCCGCAAAGGAATGCTGGCTTTGTGGAAAGGTTGGACATTTCCGAGCCGAATGTCCCGCGAACACGGAAAAGGGAAACGCGGAATAGTTACTCTTAGCGGGGGAAGAGTGACCCTCGCAGATAAAACCCCGGAAATTTTAATTCGTTCAATTAGTAATAAGAGTGATTACGATAATTTTTGTTACCAAGGGAAATTAGATGGGAGGGATTGTTTTTTTAAAATTGACACGGGTTCCGATGTTTCCATTTTGAGTAGGAAGTTTTTCGGAGAGGTTAGAGGGAAAATTCGAGTCGAGAATTGTTCTCTTCGTTATTCCACGGGGGAGAGAGTCCCTGTGGAATTTAAAATGGAGGTTGAAGTTTGGTTAGGAAATTTTTCTGTGAATAAGATTTTAATGTACGTGGCGGAAATTGATGATCAGTGTTTGCTGGGGAGAGATTTCTTAAAACTCATTAATTTAGAAGGTATTTTTGATTCGTTTTTTGGAAAGAAGGAGTCAGAAATCAGAAGGGTTTTGAGTTGCTCTCGGGTGGCGTATTCTTCTGAAGTAGTTCCTCCTTTCTTGAAAGGGCTATTTGAAAAAAATTCTGAAAATTTGGACGCAGGACAGAAGGAGGTTTTTGCTGGATTTTTGAATGAATTTCAGGATGTCATTTCTGAAGACGTCGTTGCGGGAAATTGTGAAGTCGTTAATCATGAAATTAATTTGAAAAATCCTACTCCAATTAAGCAAACTCCCCGACGTGTTTCTTTTCGAATGCGAGAGGAAGTCGACGGAATTATTGAAGAAATGAAGAAACAGGGCGTTATTGAGGAGTCGCGTAGCCCTTGGGTTTCTCCGGTCGTTCTTGTCAAAAAGAAAGATGGTTCAATCCGTTTCTGTATTGACTTTCGGAAAGTTAACGAGGTGACTGAAAAGGATTCTTTTCCTTTGTCCAGGTTTGATGACATCCTGGACCAATTATCGGGCAATAGTTGGTTCTCTACTTTGGATTTGAAAAGCGGATACTGGCAAATTAAGATCCGCCCGGAAGATCGCGAGAAGACGGCCTTTTCTATCGGGAACGGGTTATGGCAGTTTGTCGTAATGCCATTTGGTCTCTGTAACGCCCCTGCCACTTTTGAACGATTGATGAAAAAAGTTCTTCGGAAACTTTTATCAAAGATTTGTTTATCTTATTTAGACGATGTTATCATTTTTGGAAAGAGTTTTGAGGAAATGTTAAGGAATTTAAAAGAAGTATTCTCTCGTTTACGTTTAGCTAACTTAAAAATCAATCCTAAAAAATGTGTACTTTTTGAAAGAAAGGTTAAATACTTAGGACATGTGATTTCTACAGAGGGCATTGCTACAGACCCTGATAAGATTTCCGTTGTAAAAGAATGGCCGTTTCCTTATTCCAAAAGGCAATTACGTAGTTTTCTCGGTTTCTGCTCTTATTATCGGAAATTCATTAAAGGTTTCTCTTCTTTAGCAAAGCCCCTCTTTACGCTTACCGGAAATCAAGTGAAATTTGTTTGGGGGGAGGAGTGTCAGAACTCTTTTGAGAATTTAAAGCGGGTGTTGACATCCTCTCCCGTACTTTCTTTCCCAAGGGGGAAGGGAGAGTTTGTGTTAGACACTGACGCTTCTAACATCGGGGTTGGTGCGGTGTTATCCCAGAGGCAAGAAGGGTTAGAAAAGGTTATCGCGTACTTCAGCCGTGTGTTGAGTAAAACGGAAAGAAATTATTGTGTTACTCGTCGTGAGTTGTTAGCAATAGTCGACTCGGTTAAATCTTTTCGACATTACCTTTTGGGGCGTAAATTTGTCATCCGTTCGGACCACGCTTCCCTTAAATGGCTTATGTCCTTCAAGGACTTAGAGGGACAATTAGCTCGCTGGTTGGAGAGACTCCAACAATATAATTTTGAGATAATTTATCGTAAAGGTCTTTCGCATGGAAACGCCGATGGATTATCCAGGCGTCAGTGCGAGATTGACGGCTGTGCGTTTTGTGCTAGAGTAGAGGAGAGGAACCCAGTTGAATCGGAGAAAACGGTCGCGCGAATAATCTTGCTGGGAGAAACTTTGGATGAATGGAAAAAAGACCAGAGGATCAAGCTAGAGAAGAAGCTAGAGGAGAAGCTAGAGGATCAAAATATCGCGGCTGTTTACCGAGGCAAAGAAACGGGGGTACGGTCGTCACGATCTGAGATTTCGACAGGAGACGTTTCCGCTCAAATTTACCTTTCCTATTGGGACGCTATCGTCTTGAGGAATGGAGTTCTTTATAAGATATGGGAGGCTCCTAGTCTTAAGTCCAGGATTCATCAACTCATTGTTCCACAAAAACGAATTAAACAGATTTTAGGGGAGGCACACGATTCTTTTTCGGGAGGACATTTTGGAGTTAACAAGACCCTTGAAAAAATTCGTAAGCGATTTTATTAGGCCACTTGTAAAAGAGATGTAGAAGATTGGTGTAGATCTTGTGAGATCTGCGTTTCGAAAAGGGGACCGTCGGGAAAAGGAAAGTCCTCGTTGCAAATCTATAATGTCGGGTTCCCTTTTGAAAGGGTCCAGATGGACATACTCGGTCCTCTTCCATTGACCAAGTCTGGAAATAAGTATCTGTTGGTCATTGTGGACTGTTTTACTAAGTGGATTGAGGCTTTTCCCTTGAGAAATATGAAAGCAAGAATAATAGCTGAGACTTTTGTTAATCAGTTTATTTCTAGATATGGAGTCCCCTCGGAAGTTTATACGGATCAGGGGAGGAATTTTGAATCGAGACTTTTCACAGAAGTGATGGGACTTCTCGGAATTAAAAAAACTAGGACTACCCCGTTGCATCCGCAGTCTGATGGGCAGGTGGAGAGACAACACCAAACGATTACCAATTACTTAGCCAAATTTATCTCCAAAGATCAAAGAGATTGGGACAAGTGGATTCCCTTATTCCTTTTGGCTTATAGATCTTCAAAACATGAGACCACGGGCGTGACTCCTGCGGAGATGTATTGTGCCCGGAATCTTAAGTTGCCCTTAGATTTATTACAAGGCAGTCCTCCGGGACTTCGGGAGGAGAGCCCTAGGTCAGAGGGCGATTTTATCAAAAGACTGAGGGAAAAATTGGAGGGGATTCATTCGGTAGTCAGAGATAGGTTAGAAATTAGATCTTCTAGGGTAAAAAACTGGTACGATCGTGGAGCCAGGAAGGACCTTTTTCGAGAAAATCAGAAAGTTTGGTTTTATAATCCTCGAAGAGAAAAGGGGAAGGCCCCGAAATTACAAAGTAGTTGGGAAGGCCCTTTTCTAATTGTAAGAAAATTAAGTGATGTAGTATTTTGTATTCGAAAATCCCCCAGGCATAGAAAGAAGGTAGTACATGCGGATAGGTTAGCCCCTTTTTATGAGAGAACAGTAGGAAGTAGTTAAAGAAATCGGAACCCGATTTATCGTTAAAAAGTTTTTCTTTGAAGTGTTGTGCCCCTTGTGGGTATAGGACACAGGGTTCTTTCGATCCACGGAGGAGGCGGGATTATAAATGATTACAACACACGACACTTTTAATAAACTGATAGTATAATTAACTCTGGTTGACCGTTATTACAGAAAATGCCCGTTACTGGTCTGCTCCCTGACTCCAATTGCCCTCTCGTCCTCTGTTCTCGTTCTGTTTTATCCATCTGTCCGTCCTTCGGTTTTGCTGAGTTGCTCGATCGGAAGGCCGGTCGCGCAACTTATTGTTGTGATTCTCCTTTGTCGCTTGCTCTCAATATATCTTTCAGGGTCTCGGTTTCTTAATTCTATTATTTTACCTCTTCTTACTTAATATCTATGTTTCACAATTCTTACTTAATATAATTGTTTCTCTTATCTTAAATTGGGGCCGTAACATCCCTCCCCCTTTGTGAGAAGGAAACTACAATCGGTAGTTTTCGTTACAATAGTTGTTGTTTATTTTTACTCCTATTTCTATCGAGGTAGTTTTATTTACTTTATTGTTTTCTACGGTTACATCTTTCTTACTTTCTAGTATAGTATTGCCGAATCGCCTTGTATGTGCGGTCGATCGCTTGTTCGTTTATTTCGTTTTATAATATAAATGCTTATTCCTATTATGCTTAGTATTATTATTATCGTAAGTGTCGATCCTACGGGATATATGACATAGGGATTTTTTATTAGGGTGTCTTGGGGTTTTTCCAACTCTTTATTTATGTCGCTTATGTCTAGACTTAATTCCATTAGTTCGTTAGGGTTTCTAATTACCGGTTCTAGTCTAATTTCTTTTTTCGCTTGTTTGTTGGCGTTTTTATTTTCGTTTGTTAGTGTTATGTTAAAATCTGCTAAGTGCATTTCTATTTGTTTCATAGTTGTTTGTCTTTTTGTTTTTATAATAATGTCGGGTGTGGTTAATTTACAATTTTCGTTTATACTTAGTTTTCCTGTTCGTTCAATTTCTACTTTTTGTTCCGCCTGGTCGTTACATTGAATCGTTAGCTTTTGCTTTTTTGGCGTCGAGAATAGCCACGTTTGAGGTTCGCTTAATGTTATCCATAAGGTTACGTTTGACATTATTTGACGTTTTTCGCAGGTGTTTATATATCCTGGCGTTTTTACATAAACTTGCACCTCGCATGGTGCGTCGGCTTTTATAAAGTATATCGGGTAGTTTCGGTTACATACATATTTTATTCCGTTTCGTTTACAATCATTTAGATCGCGTTCCTCTAGCGTTATATAATTATGATTTTCTTTATCTATTGCTAATATGTTGTGAGTGATTCTTAAAAATGTAAAAATATTCGCGTGGCTGTAGACAGGTAGTGGTGTCGTTTTTATTATTTCATACACAGGGTATGCTACCACGGGAAATTTGATTATCGTATAAATGTTCGGGTTATCGTAATACGCGTTAATTTCTACGTAGCTTTGTATATCGTTCCAATTTTCTAGTCTAACTTTAAATGAAAAATAAGATCCTCGCGTCAATTGTGACGTCGCTTCTTTTAATTCCGTTATGATTTTTTCTATCGGTAACAATCTTGTGAGTATAATTCCTTCTCGCGAATAAATAAGGTAATCTATTGTGTCTTTCACGTCCTCTACTAGGTCTGTCGTAATTGTAGTTAGTATTAATAACTGTTCGTCTATTTCTTCTCGTCTAGCATATAGAACTGTGTCCTGCTGTATTCTGGTTGTAACGTTCGTTAGCAGTTGTTCGTTGTGGTATAATGATTTTTCTAAAGCCTCCATGTGGCCTATTGTGGCATTTATCACCTTTAATTGCGTTTTCGCGGTGTGCCGTAGAGTCTGTTGCTGATTTTGTATCAGTTCAAGTTGCTCCTGTATGTTTTTTGCATCGTCGGCATCCATAGTACCGAACAACGTTTTGCTGATCGTGCCGATCGCATCTATTAAACCACGTTTGTTATCCTTTGTTTTGTATATCGTTTGTAATCGCGTTAATAATTGCGTTAATTTTTCGTTATCTTTTTCTATCGTTCGGAGGATGTTTTTGCACGTCTGCTGCGTGTCCTTTGCGATTATCGTTTCGCATATTTTTTCGGCTTGCTGTAGAAACTCTTGAAGTTGGTGATATCGGTTTCCTAGGGCTGCTACGTCGATTTTTATCGCTAATTTCCAGGTAGCCTCTACCTGTTGCAATTGTACGGTTCTCTCGAAGTATATTCCCGGCTCGTTGCTGAATCGTCGTATCTCGTACGATGGTACTGTCTCGGGTTTCGCTTTTTTCGCGAAGTGCTGGACGACAATCAGTGTCCTGTAAGATAAGGACTCATGTTACTTTTCTTTGAATTTTTCTCGGCTTGATTATGCTTTCTCCTTGCATTTTTTCTCTCCTCGCGTTTAATGTGTTTCTAAACGTTGGGTAGAGTACTTGTTGTCTAACGATAATTAAAATGAGGTGCATTCAGTGTAATCTGTACTTCGCGCCAGCGTCTTGTGACGCCTGTATGCGCAGCTATTGGCTGAGGGCGGGGCGAGCGGGTGCCGTAAGTTTGCCTGGTGCGCCTAGTGCGTGTGCGGGGCCCTCCTCGTCTCGCTCGCCCCCTCCCTCCTACGTAGAAGCGGGGCCCTCCTCGTCTCGCTCGCCCCCTCCCTCCTACGTGGAGGCGGCCTTAACACCCCCGGGCACGTGGGTGCTTAACCAGCCCTTGAAAATTTCGGTGGATGTGGCCTCCGGTCAACGGGTGGTGCGGTTGGTTCGCCGTAATTGATGTTCGGTAAGTACATATTATCTTATTTTTTTTATATATATATATTTTTTGCTTATTTTCTATCGCCTATTTTCTATCGCCTATTTTTTCGTAGCTTTTTACTGTTCTATAAAGGGCTTTAATCGGTTTACGTGTACTCGCGTCGTTTTCCGTCCCTTTTTTATTGTATAATTAACTTCGGAATGTTTTTCTATTATTTTGTACGGTCCTATCCACGGGGATTCTAATTTTTTTTATCTCCCTCTACGCACCGTTTCGTCGTGCAAGAGAACCTTGTCTCCCACTCGGAAATTAATTTCTTTTGTTTTCTTGTCGTACGTCTCCTTGGCCTTAGATTTTTCGTTTCGCAAATGTTCCTTTGCAACTCGTTGTGTCGCTCTTAATTTCTCTTTCAGCTCTTGCGCGTAATCGTCGTAGGTATACGTTGGTTTCGGTGGTTGCGACAGTGCCGTCGGTAGTGTCGCTCGGTGCCCGTATACCAATTCAAAGGGTGTATACCCGGTCGCTGTCACGTCTGACGGTACATCACTCTAGCCGCATAAATTTTTTCTTTTTATCCTTGTTGCACAGCACCTGAAAAACAATATTAAATTATAATACACTCTTTAATTTAACTGTCACAACAATCACTCAGCTGACACGCCCTTATGTGTTCTTAAAACAGCAAAGACAAGCCTAAAGAATATGACTGCCTAAAGGCTCATTTTCAAGCTTAAGCCCTATTTTCATAAATCACACTATGAACTTTGGACAATTACTTATTAAAATTCCCCAGAGTCAATAAAATTAACTGCTCATTGGTATTCATTGACTATACAAACCTTATAAGATTCATTATGCAATATAAGCTCAGTTTGACCGGGATCTAACGGAAAGAAATGCCATGTTCTATAAGAATGTATTAAGAAAATCGAAATAAAATATAAATCAATTAATTAAAAGCAAACCGATCATAAAAATATAACCTTTTGTGCCTGAAGAACATTACCACACTAAAATAATAATTATTTCATTAACATTTTCCAAACATGATTGTTATAAACAATTAATTTACGTTATTAACAGATCTAACTAATATCACCATTGGAACCCTTATTAAAGGTCCAACAACTTTTGTTAATAAATTTTTCTTATATCTTTTAAAACAAACTAATTAACAATAAAAATTATTGAAAAATTATTATTAAAAATAATTAATAAAATCACTACAGACACTTAGCAGAACCTGTCAAGTAATCCCACAAAACCCCTACTTAATATCTCTGTTCAATTTTAAGATATAATTAAAAATTATGGAAATCCATAATTTACAAAAATTTTAAACACCCTAAAATATAGTCCTCAATTACTTAAATACAACAAAAGAAATCCCATCTTTTTATTCCTTACCGTTTACGAGTTATAAATTATTAAAGTTTTATGTCCACCATCTTGAATTTCCTACCATTTAAACTTAGAAAGACCAAATTACTTTTACCTTAATATTTGACCCTTTTAAACATTTTAAGATTAACAAATTTCATTTTTGAACGAAAATTTTGACACTTAATTATTATGATAAAAATGGAATCCGCCATGTTTCTAAACACTGATAGCGTTAATCCCGATTTTCTAATTGTACTAATTAATTTAATAAACGAGATTGAAAATTATTCATTTAGCGAATGACTTCAGTACGAGAGACGAGGATAGTTTAATGCCAACCCGTAGAGAGTAAGACGAAGATAGCCATATAGATTCCTAATAAAATTAAAATAAAATAGAAAACGAATAGTCCGTAATAAAAACAATAAAGGCGCGTATAAAGAATAATTATTAGAATCATTTGATAGAAAAACATTTACTACATAATCATTTATTTTTGCAACCTATTTTTATAAACAATTATAAATAAATTATTAACTATGTCAATAAATATTTTTAACCTGTACTCCAGGTAATGTATAATAACTTTTATGTAAGTTAAAACATTGTCAGTCCATTAATAAAGGCTACACAAAATTCTAAAGAGAAAACCACCCGGTATAAAGCAAAAGTCCCGAAAACTGCCCCGTGACATAGTTGTACATCTATATCCCCAGGCAGTTCCCAGGACAGGGGAATTTAGATTATAATGTCCCGTAAATCACAATGGTTAAAAATCCCTTTTTATATACACTAATAACCTGAACATTTTTCCTTGAAAATAATATATAAAGCATACTTTTTAATAAACTCCTATACCTAATTAATCGAAGAAATACATACCTCTATTCGTGTCCCGACACCCCATAATAAAACTCATTCTTGTATAAACGAATTTCGATAACACGTGCACCCTCTCCATTGATAGCCCTATAAAAAATAACTACAACATTTATTTCTGCGAATGTTTATTTATAAAATATATATAATAATAGAAAACTAATTCTTGTATAAACGAATTCTAATAGCACACACACACTCTTCGTTAATAACTTTATAAAAATATATCAATATGTGAATTAAAAATTGCCAAATTGTTTAACAAATAATTTGTTACTAATAAAAACTTATATTAACAATAAAATTTTTTAATGTTATATTATACTTTAGTGAAAGTCCTGCAATATATTTCCTATACATCCTTATCGAATTCCCGACCGTTTCCAAGATATAAAAATAATAAGAATCTTATTACATAAACAATTTAATTTCATTGATCTGCTATACTAATGAGAATGCTAACCATTTCTACTCACATGTAATATTATTAACATAATATTAGACTCATTATCACTACTGCTAACAACACTTTTTATTAACATTGTTATTAACAAATATATATATCTATATATAAACACTTACTGAAATAATATTATCATCGAGCGTCAATCGCCGAAGCGTCACTCACGAACCTGAAAAGGATAGAATTGTATCATGCGCCACGTAGAAACGCGAATCCAAGCGAGATGCGAATATTAGTAACTGTTAGACAAGGAGAGCAATATCTTTGATGCTTTGGACATGCTATTAATTATTTTAATTGTATAATTGAATTATTCTACTTTATGTAAAATATGTCTAAAGGAAGTTAAATAATATTTAACATATATTTGTATACTTTAAACTCAATTTATTAAAGATTTCTTATATTCTTTTGAAACAAAAATCATGTTGAGATTTTATAACGAAAGAAGATATTACTCTCGTTATGAATCGCTACTAGAATAGAAATAGAAACGAGGTCACTAAGTGACTCATATGAGTGGAATCCAGTCCTCGCGTAGAACCATATATGGACATGCCGAGGTGAAGCGAAACCCATGACCATATTAAGGTAAAGAATTTCAAGACACCACCTCATGACTCATTGCTGGCAAGCGAGCCGCACAGGTAGAAGTAGACTCATATCCGTTAGACACCGCCCTGTGACTCATTGTGACGAGGTGCGGTCACCTCCCACTACCGTTTCCAGAAATATATAAAAGCACCGTTCGCCCACTCGACTGAGAGTGTGGAACGGGCCAAGAAACCTTACACATCGTATACTACTCGTTCCATCCTCCACATAAACCACTTGTATTTTGGAATTCTACAATAAATATTATACTCTTTTATATAATTTGAAAAAGAAGATAAAATTATTGAAACACCTACCTTCAACGGACCCGAGGAGCCATAGTCCACATCGCCGAACAACAGCTATTTATCCTGGGGTTTTACCCCCTTAACAGCGGAAGAAGAACCCATTCGACGAAGACGTTCTGCCGGATCGAGCCACCTCGCATCACCCAGGACGTCACATCGCCGTGTGTGGCGTCGTGTTATACGTGAACATTGCGTATGGCGTCCATTCGTCCCAGTCTGTCTGGTCCGCGTTAATATAATGACGCAGGTATTCGGCTAATGTCCTATGAGAGCGTTCTAACGCTCCGTTGCTCTCAGGATGGTACGCGGTGGTTTGAATTTTTTCTATTTTTAATAATTTGCACGTACTTTTAAATATTTCGCTTAGAAAATTTGTGCCTCTATCTGTCAGGATTTTTTCTGGGATCCCGTACTCAAAAATTATCTTTGTGACGAATTCTTTCGCGATCGTATTCGCTTCTTGGTTCGGTACAGGTATCGCTTTACTGAATTTAGATAGGTTATCTTGGAACGTGAGGATGTATTTATTTCCGTTTTCGGTCACCGTCAATGGTCCTACTATATCTAAGGCACATTTTTCAAACGGTTTATCCGCGGTGTCTGTAATTACTAGAGGTGCTTTATTTTTTCGCGATAACTTGTTCTTTTGACACAGTTCGCATTTATTAATGTAGTTTTCGACGTCTCGTGTTAATCCTCTCCAATTATGCGTCAACCTTATTCGGTTTATGGTGCGTTCCACACCTTGATGTCCTCCTACAGGTGCATCGTGGTATTCGTATAATATACGTTGCTTCTCTTCTTCTGTGTATTTTCTTTCGCTCTCCTCTTCGTTGTTCTCTTCCTTCTCTATCTTGTTGATATCTGTCGGCACATGTCGACTCAGCGCATCAGCGTTTCTATTCTCTTGACCGGCCTTGTGTACAATAGTGTAATCGTATTCTTCTAATTTCAACCTCCATCGGATTAATCGTGATCCGGGGTCCTTTACATTAAATAGCCAAACCAATGATTTATGGTCTGTCACTATGGTGAATTTTGTTCCATAAACGTATGGTCGGAAGTGTTTCACTGCCCATACTATCGCTAGTAATTCTTTCTCAGTAGTATTATAATTTTGCTCGGCCTTTGATAGTACTCGGCTCGCATACGCCACGGGTTGATCTTGACCTATCTTTCCCTGTGACAGTATAGCTCCGATTGCGTAATCTGACGCGTCTGTCGTCACTACGAATTCTTGAGAGAAGTCCGGGTATCTTAATACCGGTGCTGTAGTTAATTTTTCCTTAAGTATGTTAAATGCGTTTTGTTGTTCCGCGTTCCACTCGAATTTGATATCCTTTCTGGTCATTTTTGTGAGTGGCTTGGCAATTGCTGAGAAATCTTTAATAAATCTTCGGTAATATCCGGCTAATCCTACGAAAGCCTGAATGTCTTTTACCTTTGTTGGTTTCGGGAAGCTTTTTACTGCTTCTAGTTTTGATGGATCTGGCGAGATGCCGTTTTCTGTGATCACATGTCCGAGATACGTCACTTCTTTCCGAAGGAATTCGCATTTATCGGGCTGTAATTTCAAATTATATTTTCTCAACCTTTTTAGTACTTCTATTAATCTTTTGTTGTGCTCTTGTAAACTTGCTCCGTATACGATTATATCGTCCAGATATACTAAGCATTGTAATCCTACCAGTCCTGCTAGATCGGCTATTATTGCTCGTTGAAATGTCGCTGGGGCATTTTTCAGTCCAAAAGGCATTCGATTATACTCGTAATGTCCGTATTGTGTAGAGAACGCTGTTTTTTCTTTATCTTCTTCTTCCATCGGGATTTGGTGATATCCCGAGGCGAGATCTAGCGTGATAAAGTATTTTGCTTTTCCCAGTTGGTCTAGGATATCGGTTATGTTTGGCAATGGAAAGGAATCTCCCTCCGTTAGATCGTTTACAAACCGAAAATCTATTACCACTCTCAGTTTTAATTTTCCTGATGCGTCTCTTTTCTTCGGGACTACTAGCAACGGCGCATTCCATGGGCTCGTGCTAGGCCTAATAATTTTGTTTTTTAACATCTCCTTTACTTGCCTATTCACTTCTTCCTTGTGTTTTTCTGGCAAGCGATACGGTCGGACGTTGACCGGTACGCTGCCTGCCTTTGTTGTAATCTTATGCGCGACGATGTCAGTGCATGTCAGTGGTTCTCCTTCCAAGTGTAATACGTCGCTGAAATCTCTGCAAATTTCCATAATAGCTTTCTTTTCTTCTTCATTTAAGTGTTGCGTGCGTATCAATTTTTCGACTCTTTCGCTACGCGGCATTGTTTCTTCTGCCTGGTTTACTTGATTTACTTCTGCTTCTGATCTTTTCTGCTTCTTCTTGCTCTAACTCTTCTAATGTCACTTGCGGCATCAGCATTTTGACTGTTTTTTCCGTCGTATTTAGTATGCTTGCCGGACATAGAAAATTTTCTGGCATCACTAGGCAATTTCCTATGAATACTCCTGGCATTGTTTCTTCTGCCTGTATTATTCCTAGTGAATTTTTGTCGGTCGCGACTTGTACTATTGTCTCGCTTCGCGGTTTCAAAACCATTTTCTTGTACGGATATAATTTTAGCGTGCTATTCCCTATGCGTATTAAGCTCGACTCGTAACTATATGACGCTTGATACTTCTTTATAAAATCTACGCCTAGTATCCCGTCGTATTCAATCGGAAAATCATCTTTGACGACGTATATCGTGTGCTTGATCTTTCTATCTTTCAAGTCTATAGTTGCTGTAAATTTTCCAATCGTATGAGCTTTATGACCTGTTACTCCTGTAAGGGCCATTTTATCCTCTTCTATCATTGTCTCGCCTTTCAAGTGTTTTACCTTTATTATCGATACGGCCGCTCCGGTATCAAACAGTAAATTTATTTTTTCGCGCTTCGCTTCTCGCATGGGCAGAGTGATTAAGTCCAGCCCTGCATGCTTCTGCGGCTTGTTCGTCATATGTGACACCTGATATTCTAACGCCGGTCGGCGCTGCTTTGTGTCCTCTTTATCTTCCTCATCGCTATTCGCGGCTGAGTTACTGTCCTTTTTTCTCGGACCATTCGTTTTCGGGTGAAAATTTTTATTTTGTCCTCGCGGGTTATTAGGTTTGTTGTGATTTGTCCTTTCTCTATTTGGTCGACCATTTAACAGCCAACATTCTTCGCGCATGTGCCCTGCTTTCTTACAGTAATTGCAGACTTTATCTATTGCGTTTACGCGGGGTGTCCTATCGCCGCGGGTTTCGGGTTTCGGTAAGGAGAAACGGTTTGCGTATCTACTGGTACGACATTCCCTTCCGAGGTGCCCGTATTTTCCGCATTTTTGGCATTGTATTGACGCTCGGTTATCGCGTGGTTGTGGCGAATACGCGTAATTATTTTTGGGACGCGGTGGATATCTGCTCGGTCCGTTTACCTTTTCTTCGGCGCTCGCTCCGGCAATCGCTTCTTGCAAGGTTGCGAAATGCTGAGCTCGGACAAGTAACTTGATCTCGTCTCTCAATCCTATTTGGTAATTCTGTAATGCCTGTTGTTGAATCGTATCTAAGATAGTTCGCTTGCTTTCTATTGTGTGATTTCTTCCCTCTATCATGGAGTCGTATAGCTCCATTGCTAGCTTATCGGTTCTTAATCCGAATGCTCATGCATTTTCTCCGGGTTTTTGCTTGAGTGTATTAAACTCTAGTTGTAAGTGTGTTGTGCTTTTGCGGCTTAGATAGCAAACTTCTAATTCTTTCTTTAGTTGTGCGAAATCTCTTATCTCTCGCGTTTGAAAATCTATCATCGCTCTTCCTTTTAGCTTTGTGCATAACACTGCTTCTAATAACGTTCCTTCTTCCATAGGATTTATGTTTTTTATTGCATATGACGCGGCGCTTAAGAATTCTTGTAATTTACTCGAGGCTCCGTCGAACTCGGGTATCATATCTCGTGCCTCTTTTAAACGTAGATATCCGATAGCGCGTTCCGCTTGGTTCCGGATATCGTATGACGTTCGTCCGTACGTTACTTCGAACGGGAGGTTACTTGGCTCGCGTCTCGCGTGAAATTCGCGGTGTTCAGGATTCGCCGTTTCTAGTTGATTTACGCGATCTTGTAAATTGCGGATTCCAATTAATATCTCGCCGAGAATGGCATCTCTGTCGTCCGTATCGTCCGGTTGCAGTCCGGGAATTCGATTACGATTATTCGCCGGTGTTCTCCTTCGAGATAACACTCTATTTAGGCGGTTGATTTCTGCGTCTACGTCTTCTGGAGTTATCTGCGCGTCGTTATTTACGATATCATTCGCGTCGTGGTTGCTATTTGTTGCTTCCGCCATCTCGATTACGTTCACGTTTCTCGAGGCAGAATAATACTCTTGCGGATTAAATACGCTGCTATCATACGAGGTTAATGAAAACTCTCGTCTGTGTGTTAGCCTACTGGTCGTACTGTCCGCGTCTTCGGATTGTGTGCGCGCGTGTGAGGGGTGGAGTCTATTTTCGTCGGGGCAGTTATTTTGTCCTACCACTCTCGCGTCTAAAATTACAACGGAATCGTCGAATTGTTCGCGTTCGATTACAGTGTTCGGGTGTAATTCCGGTTCCGATTCGTTTTCGCTTGAGTAGTACGCGTCTAAATTTCTACGCACGGTTTCGCGATTGTCACTTACGACTTCTTCGGTCGTTTGCACGGGGCTTAACGGTCTATTTCTACGCGCTCGTCGTGACGTCTCGCTATGGAGCCACGATTGGTTTAGTTCCGCAGGTGGATTTTCGTTTTCCGACATCTACGGTAATTGCGCTTTACATAATTTTCTTAATCGACTTACATTACGGTCGCTAGTCGCATGTTGCTGGTCGGTGCTCGTGCCGCTTTATCTGTCGGTGAGCCTCCGTTGAGGTAGGTCGGCGCCTTCTCAGGTTACGCTGCTCGCTTGTCCCTTGTCGGCCGCTACCGTGTTGTTTGCTGCTGTTGAATCTGCCTGGCGTGTCTCCGTGTAGGATGTTGCACTGCCTCACTGATTCACTTGTATTTCTTTTTCAGTTGCCGTTTCGTTCCCGTTTTCCTGCCACTGGATCCCTCACGCTGCCACCATTTGTTGTGCCCCCTGTGGGTATAGGACACAGGGTTCTTTCGATCCACGGAGGAGGCGGGATTATAAATGATTACAACACACGACACTTTTAATAAACTGATAGTATAATTAACTCTGGTTGACCGTTATTACAGAAAATGCCCGTTACTGGTCTGCTCCCTGACTCCAATTGCCCTCTCGTCCTCTGTTCTCGTTCTGTTTTATCCATCTGTCCGTCCTTCGGTTTTGCTGAGTTGCTCGATCGGAAGGCCGGTCGCGCAACTTATTGTTGTGAATCTCCTTTGTCGCTTGCTCTCGATATATCTTTCAGGGTCTCGGTTTCTTAATTCTATTATTTTACCTCTTCTTACTTAATATCTATGTTTCACAATTCTTACTTAATATAATTGTTTCTCTTATCTTAAATTGGGGCCGTAACAGAAGTTGATATATGTTACTGCGTGTATTGTCACGTCTGACGGTACATCACTTTAGCCGCATAAATTTTTTTTTTATCCTTGTTGCACAGCACCTGAAAAATAATATTAAATTATAATACACTCTTTAATTTAACTGTCACAATGATCACTCAGCTGACACGCCCTTATGTGTTCTTAAAACAGCAAAAACAAGCTTAAAGAATATGACTGCCTAAAGGCTCATTTTCAAGCTTAAGCCCTATTTTCATAAATCACACTATGAACTTTGGACAATTACTTATTAAAATTTCCCAGAGTCAATAAAATTAACTGCTCATTGGTATTCATTGACTATACAAACCTTATAAGACTCATTATGCAATATAAGCTCAGTTTGACCGGGATCTAACGGAAAGAAATGCCATGTTCTATAAGAATGTATCAAGAAAATCGAAATAAAATATAAATCAATTAATTAAAAGCAAACCGATCATAAAAATATAACCTTTTGTGCCTGAAAAACATTACCACACTAAAATAATAATTATTTCATTAACATTTTCCAAACATGATTGTTATAAACAATTAATTTACGTTATTAACAGACCTAACTAATATCACCATTGGAACCATTATTAAAGGTCCAACAACTTTTGTTATAAAATTTTTCTTATATCTTTTAAAACAAACTAATTAACAATAAAAATTATTGTAAAATTATTATTAAAAATAATTAATAAAATCACTACAGACACTTAGCAGAACCTGTCAAGTAATCCTACAAAAACCCCTACTTAATATCTCTGTTCAATTTTAAGATATAATTAAAAATTATGGAAATCCATAAAATACAAAAATTTTAGACACCCTAAAATATAGTCCTCAATCACTTAAATACAACAAAAGAAATCCCATCTTTTTATTCCTTACCGTTTACGAGTTATGAATTATTAAAGTTTTATGTCCACCATCTTGAATTTCCTACCATTTAAATTTAGAAAGACCAAATTACTTTTACATTAATATTTGACCCTTTTAAACATTTTAAGATTAACAAATTTCATTTTGAACGAAAATTTTGACACCTAATTATTATGATAAAAATGGAATCCGCCATGTTTCTAAACACTGATAGCGTTAATCCCGATTTTCTAATTGTACTAATAAATTTAATAGACGAGATTGAAAGTTATTCATTTAGCGAATGACTTCAGTACGAAAGACGAGGATAGTTTAATACCAACCCGTAGAGAGTAAGACGAAGAGAGCCATATAGATTCCTAATAAAATTAAAATAAAATAGAAAACGAATAGTCCACAATAAAAACAATAAAGGCGCGTATAAAGAATAATCATTAGAATCATTTGATAGAAAAACATTTACTACATAATCATTTATTTTTGCAACCTATTTTTATAAACAATTATAAATAAATTATTAACTATGTCAATAAATATTTTTAACCTGTACTCCAGGTAATATATAATAACTTTTATGTAAACTAAAATATTGTCACTTCATTAATAAAAGCTGTATAAATACAAAGAATATTACAGGGCCGTATAACAAATTTCCTTTACACTAATAGCCTAAACTGGCAACCCAGATCGGGCTGCTTATTTAACTATTAAACTCGTTTTGGTAAATACAAATTTCAACCACGCACAACGACTTTACACCAGCACCCCTATAAAAAATAATAGTGACTTTTATTCTTGCAATTGTTTACTTACCAAATATTTATAACAATAAAACGAACCTTTATATGAAAAATAATTTTATTATAAAAACAAAACCGCGTGAATAAAAAGAACATAACCATATCAATATGTGAAATAAAAATTGCTAAATTGTTTAACAAATAATTTGTTACTAATAAATACTTACATTAACAATAAAATTTTCCAATCCTATATTATACTTTAGTGAAAGTCCTGCAATATATTTTCTATACACCCTTATCGAATTCCCGACCGTTTCCAAGATATAAAAATAATAAGAATCTTATTACATAAACAATATAATTTCATTGATCTGCCATACTAATGGGAATGCTAACCATCTCTACTTACATATAATATTATTAACATAATATTAGGTTCATTATTACTACTGCTAACAACACTTTTTATTAACATTGTTATTAACAAATATATACTTACTGAAAATAATATTATCATCGAGCGTCAATCGCTGAAGCGTTACTCACGAACCTAAAAAAGATAGAATTGTACCATGCGCTACGTAGAAATGTGAATCCAAGCGAGATGCGAATATTAGTAACTGTTAGACAAAGAGAGCAATATCTTTGATGCTTTGGACATGCTGTTAATTATTTTAATTGTATAATTGAATTATCCTACTTTATGTAAAGTATGTCTAAAGGAAGTTAAATAATATTTAACATATATTTGTATACTTTAAACTCAATTTATTAAAGATTTCTTATATTCCTTTGAAACAAAAATCATGTTGAAATTTTATAATGAAAGAAGATATTACTCTCGTTACGAATCGCTACTAGAATAGAAATAGAAACGAGGTCACTAAGTGACTCATTTGAGCGGAATCCAGTCCTCGCGTAGAACCATATATGGACATGCCGAAGTGAAGCGAAGCCCATGACCATATAAGGTAAAGAATTTCAAGACACCACCTTATGACTCATTGCTGGCAAGCGAGCCGCACAAGTAGAAGTAGACTCACATCCGCTAGACACCGCCCTATGACTCATTGTAACGAGGTGCGGTCACCTCCCACTACCGTTTCCAGAAATATATAAAAGCACCGTTCGCCCACTCGACTGAGAGTGTGGAACGGGCCAAGAAACCTTACACATCGTATACTACTCGTTCCATCCTCCACATAAGCCACTTGTATCTTGGAATTCTACAATAAATATTATACTCTTTTATATAAAAAAGAAAAGGAAGGTAAAATTATTGAAACACCTACCTTCAACAGACCCGAGGAGCCATAGTCCACATCGCCGAACAACAGCTATTTATCCTGGGGTTTTACCCCCTTAACAGCGGAAGAAGAACCCATTCGACGGAGACGTTCTGCCGGATCGAGCCACCTCGCATCACCCAGGACGTCACAAGTCGAAAATTTTGGTGGCAGCGGTGGGATTGCCAAAAAGGTGATCCCCGTGGGACAGCTGAAAGGATCAAAACATCTGGAAAGCATCCATTGGGACTACACTTCAATCTCTGGAAACTGAACGAGTCAGTAGCGGAAAGAAGCCGATTGCTGAGTTCATCACTATATCCTGTCTCTACAAGGAGAAGAGGATTCCCGGAGAGCAGTTGCTGGGATAAGACTGTTAGCGTGTGGATCAAGCTTCAGGTCAATGAAGTCACACATAACTCTCGTTCTACTTTTTATCATACAATACATGTAAGTGCGAAATTGTTATTCCGAATCTTTGCATTTCCTTTACAAGCAAATAAATTTAACAAATAAAAAATGGCCGTGAACAATGATATAAACGATTTAACTAGACAAATAGGCAATATGAATATTAACGCAAACGACGCGAATAGAAGAGCTAATGCGCCAAATATAAGTTTGGGGGGTGCATCCGAGACAATTCTCCCGTTTGATGGAAAAAATATGCCCGTTTTACAATTTGCTACTAATTGCATGAACGCTAAGAATATGATTTCTCCTACCGCGGAATATGGACTTGTCCAAATGATTAAAAATAAATTAGTCGGTCCTGCATTGAGGGTGGCATTAAGCGGAAAATATAATGATATAGAATCTTTATTAGCAGTCTTAAAAACTAGATTTGCACCAGTTTGTTCTTCGTCACAATTGCATGGAGAGCTCGCTAAAGTAACTCAACATCCCGACGAATCTGTAGTCGATTACGGTAGCCGAGTATCAATGATCCTGCAACAATTAAAATCTCGTTATCAAACCGAAAATCCGGGTCAAGCAATACAATTTTTAAATTCTGCTGAAAGCAACGCCGTAAGAAACTTTTTAACTGGTTTAAAAACCGACATTTTTACGAAAATGTATCCACGCGACCCAATTACTTTAAATACCGCGATAGAATCCGCAATTAAAGCTGAAACGGAGTATCAGGAACACGCGCAACGTATGAGAATAACGGAAGGACTCATGCAATCAATTCGGTGTAATAATTGTCTTGGATATGGTCATGATACTTATTCATGCAGCACTATTAATCCTCTTGCGCAAATATCTCACGTACAATGGCAACCAAAGGTATGCTCATATTGTAAAAATTCTGGACATGTACGTGCAGAATGTAAAGCCTTGCAACCGCGAATTTTGAACAGAAATCCTTTAAGTAATTTCTTTGAATTGAACAGAAATCCTTTATTAAATAATGTCCGAAATCCTTTGATAAATAATGCCGCGCGAAATATAAACTTTAACAATAATAACCGTTTTAATCGTCCAAATTTAGCTAATCCGCGAAACGCTGGTATAGTTTGTCGATACTGCAAGATCCCTGGCCATAGTCTCGAGCAATGTCAAAAGAGACAATACAATAATAATCTGCGGAATCAAGGAAATCAATATTTTAATAGAGATAACAGAGCTTCTGAAAACGTACGACGCGACAGAGCCCAAGAGAATCCGGGAAACCGAGATCGGGCTCAGCGAGCAGGCGCAGCGCTGAACGAACGCCCGCGAGTGCGCCTGGTCAATCCGGAGGAACCCCAAGAGGAAACGCAAGTGTAAAAATCTGTAATAAAATCGGGAAGCCACCTTCTGTCGTTCTGCCAAGCAAAAATCTCCTCGATGAACGCGCTAGCTTCATGATAGATACGGGATCCGATATAAATTTGATAAAGGAGAATTCGCTCCATGAGAATGTGCCCATCGATAAGAAAATAGTATTCGAGCTTAGTGGAATAACTAAAGGACGAACACGCACGATAGGCATAGCTAAAATACGCATTCTCGGTGTTGATGCATGGTTTCATGTAGTTCCTAATAATTTTCCAATTAAGCCAGATGGAATACTAGGCACAGAATTCTTCAAAAATCAAAAAGCAACTATAGACTACCCGAGGGCTTGTCTGGTTGTAAACGGAGTATCGTATTATTTTCATAACGATGAAATCGTTACTATTCCCGCTAGAACGCGAAAACAAATATTTGTCCGTGTAGCGAATCCTGAAATAAAATACGGATATTGTGACGTCCTGGGTGAGGTGGCTCGATCCGGCAGAACGTCTCCGTCGAATGGGTTCTTCTTCCGCTGTTAAGGGGGTAAAACCCCAGGATAAATAGCTGTTGTTCGGCGATGTGGACTATGGCTCCTCGGGTCCGTTGAAGGTAGGTGTTTCAATAATTTTATCTTCTTTTTCAAATTATATAAAAGAGTATAATATTTATTGTAGAATTCCAAAATACAAGTGGTTTATGTGGAGGATGGAACGAGTAGTATACGATGTGTAAGGTTTCTTGGCCCGTTCCACACTCTCAGTCGAGTGGGCGAACGGTGCTTTTATATATTTCTGGAAACGGTAGTGGGAGGTGACCGCACCTCGTCACAATGAGTCACAGGGCGGTGTCTAACGGATATGAGTCTACTTCTACCTGTGCGGCTCGCTTGCCAGCAATGAGTCATGAGGTGGTGTCTTGAAATTCTTTACCTTATATGGTCATGGGTTTCGCTTCACCTCGGCATGTCCATATATGGTTCTACGCGAGGACTGGATTCCACTCATATGAGTCACTTAGTGACCTCGTTTCTATTTCTATTCTAGTAGCGATTCATAACGAGAGTAATATCTTCTTTCGTTATAAAATCTCAACATGATTTTTGTTTCAAAAGAATATAAAAAATCTTTAATAAATTGAGTTTAAAGTATACAAATATATGTTAAATATTATTTAACTTCCTTTAGACATACTTTACATAAAGTAGAATAATTCAATTATACAATTAAAATAATTAATAGCATGTCCAAAGCATCAAAGATATTGCTCTCCTTGTCTAACAGTTACTAATATTCGCATCTCGCTTGGATTCGCGTTTCTACGTGGCGCATGATACAATTCTATCCTTTTCAGGTTCGTGAGTGACGCTTCGGCGATTGACGCTCGATGATAATATTATTTCAGTAAGTGTTTATATATAGATATATATATTTGTTAATAACAATGTTAATAAAAAGTGTTGTTAGCAGTAGTGATAATGAGTCTAATATTATGTTAATAATATTACATGTGAGTAGAAATGGTTAGCATTCTCATTAGTATAGCAGATCAATGAAATTAAATTGTTTATGTAATAAGATTCTTATTATTTTTATATCTTGGAAACGGTCGGGAATTCGATAAGGGTGTATAGGAAATATATTGCAGGACTTTCACTAAAGTATAATATAACATTAAAAAATTTTATTGTTAATATAAGTTTTTATTAGTAACAAATTATTTGTTAAACAATTTGGCAATTTTTAATTCACATATTGATATATTTTTATAAAGTTATTAACGAAGAGTGTGTGTGTGCTATTAGAATTCGTTTATACAAGAATTAGTTTTCTATTATTATATATATTTTATAAATAAACATTCGCAGAAATAAATGTTGTAGTTATTTTTTATAGGGCTATCAATGGAGAGGGTGCACGTGTTATCGAAATTCGTTTATACAAGAATGAGTTTTATTATGGGGTGTCGGGACACGAATAGAGGTATGTATTTCTTCGATTAATTAGGTATAGGAGTTTATTAAAAAGTATGCTTTATATATTATTTTCAAGGAAAAATGTTCAGGTTATTAGTGTATATAAAAAGGGATTTTTAACCATTGTGATTTACGGGACATTATAATCTAAATTCCCTTGTCCTGGGAACTGCCTGGGGATATAGATGTACAACTATGTCACGGGGCAGTTTTCGGGACTTTTGCTTTATACCGGGTGGTTTTCTCTTTAGAATTTTGTGTAGCCTTTATTAATGGACTGACAATGTTTTAACTTACATAAAAGTTATTATACATTACCTGGAGTACAGGTTAAAAATATTTATTGACATAGTTAATAATTTATTTATAATTGTTTATAAAAATAGGTTGCAAAAATAAATGATTATGTAGTAAATGTTTTTCTATCAAATGATTCTAATAATTATTCTTTATACGCGCCTTTATTGTTTTTATTACGGACTATTCGTTTTCTATTTTATTTTAATTTTATTAGGAATCTATATGGCTATCTTCGTCTTACTCTCTACGGGTTGGCATTAAACTATCCTCGTCTCTCGTACTGAAGTCATTCGCTAAATGAATAATTTTCAATCTCGTTTATTAAATTAATTAGTACAATTAGAAAATCGGGATTAACGCTATCAGTGTTTAGAAACATGGCGGATTCCATTTTTATCATAATAATTAAGTGTCAAAATTTTCGTTCAAAAATGAAATTTGTTAATCTTAAAATGTTTAAAAGGGTCAAATATTAAGGTAAAAGTAATTTGGTCTTTCTAAGTTTAAATGGTAGGAAATTCAAGATGGTGGACATAAAACTTTAATAATTTATAACTCGTAAACGGTAAGGAATAAAAAGATGGGATTTCTTTTGTTGTATTTAAGTAATTGAGGACTATATTTTAGGGTGTTTAAAATTTTTGTAAATTATGGATTTCCATAATTTTTAATTATATCTTAAAATTGAACAGAGATATTAAGTAGGGGTTTTGTGGGATTACTTGACAGGTTCTGCTAAGTGTCTGTAGTGATTTTATTAATTATTTTTAATAATAATTTTTCAATAATTTTTATTGTTAATTAGTTTGTTTTAAAAGATATAAGAAAAATTTATTAACAAAAGTTGTTGGACCTTTAATAAGGGTTCCAATGGTGATATTAGTTAGATCTGTTAATAACGTAAATTAATTGTTTATAACAATCATGTTTGGAAAATGTTAATGAAATAATTATTATTTTAGTGTGGTAATGTTCTTCAGGCACAAAAGGTTATATTTTTATGATCGGTTTGCTTTTAATTAATTGATTTATATTTTATTTCGATTTTCTTAATACATTCTTATAGAACATGGCATTTCTTTCCGTTAGATCCCGGTCAAACTGAGCTTATATTGCATAATGAATCTTATAAGGTTTGTATAGTCAATGAATACCAATGAGCAGTTAATTTTATTGACTCTGGGGAATTTTAATAAGTAATTGTCCAAAGTTCATAGTGTGATTTATGAAAATAGGGCTTAAGCTTGAAAATGAGCCTTTAGGCAGTCATATTCTTTAGGCTTGTCTTTGCTGTTTTAAGAACACATAAGGGCGTGTCAGCTGAGTGATTGTTGTGACAGTTAAATTAAAGAGTGTATTATAATTTAATATTGTTTTTCAGGTGCTGTGCAACAAGGATAAAAAGAAAAAATTTATGCGGCTAGAGTGATGTACCGTCAGACGTGACAGCGACCGGGTATACACCCTTTGAATTGGTATACGGGCACCGAGCGACACTACCGACGGCACTGTCGCAACCACCGAAACCAACGTATACCTACGACGATTACGCGCAAGAGCTGAAAGAGAAATTAAGAGCGACACAACGAGTTGCAAAGGAACATTTGCGAAACGAAAAATCTAAGGCCAAGGAGACGTACGACAAGAAAACAAAAGAAATTAATTTCCGAGTGGGAGACAAGGTTCTCTTGCACGACGAAACGGTGCGTAGAGGGAGATAAAAAAAATTAGAATCCCCGTGGATAGGACCGTACAAAATAATAGAAAAACATTCCGAAGTTAATTATACAATAAAAAAGGGACGGAAAACGACGCGAGTACACGTAAACCGATTAAAGCCCTTTATAGAACAGTAAAAAGCTACGAAAAAATAGGCGATAGAAAATAGGCGATAGAAAATAAGCAAAAAATATATATATATAAAAAAAATAAGATAATATGTACTTACCGAACATCAATTACGGCGAACCAACCGCACCACCCGTTGACCGGAGGCCACATCCACCGAAATTTTCAAGGGCTGGTTAAGCACCCACGTGCCCGGGGGTGTTAAGGCCGCCTCCACGTAGGAGGGAGGGGGCGAGCGAGACGAGGAGGGCCCCGCTTCTACGTAGGAGGGAGGGGGCGAGCGAGACGAGGAGGGCCCCGCACACGCACTAGGCGCACCAGGCAAACTTACGGCACCCGCTCGCCCCGCCCTCAGCCAATAGCTGCGCATACAGGCGTCACAAGACGCTGGCGCGAAGTACAGATTACACTGAATGCACCTCATTTTAATTATCGTTAGACAACAAGTACTCTACCCAACGTTTAGAAACACATTAAACGCGAGGAGAGAAAAAATGCAAGGAGAAAGCATAATCAAGCCGAGAAAAATTCAAAGAAAAGTAACATGAGTCCTTATCTTACAGGACACTGATTGTCGTCCAGCACTTCGCGAAAAAAGCGAAACCCGAGACAGTACCATCGTACGAGATACGACGATTCAGCAACGAGCCGGGAATATACTTCGAGAGAACCGTACAATTGCAACAGGTAGAGGCTACCTGGAAATTAGCGATAAAAATCGACGTAGCAGCCCTAGGAAACCGATATCACCAACTTCAAGAGTTTCTACAGCAAGCCGAAAAAATATGCGAAACGATAATCGCAAAGGACACGCAGCAGACGTGCAAAAACATCCTCCGAACGATAGAAAAAGATAACGAAAAATTAACGCAATTATTAACGCGATTACAAACGATATACAAAACAAAGGATAACAAACGTGGTTTAATAGATGCGATCGGCACGATCAGCAAAACGTTGTTCGGTACTATGGATGCCGACGATGCAAAAAAACATACAGGAGCAACTTGAACTGATACAAAATCAGCAACAGACTCTACGGCACACCGCGAAAACGCAATTAAAGGTGATAAATGCCACAATAGGCCACATGGAGGCTTTAGAAAAATCATTATACCACAACGAACAACTGCTAACGAACGTTACAACCAGAATACAGCAGGACACAGTTCTATATGCTAGACGAGAAGAAATAGACGAACAGTTATTAATACTAACTACAATTACGACAGACCTAGTAGAGGACGTGAAAGACACAATAGATTACCTTATTTATTCGCGAGAAGGAATTATACTCACAAGATTGTTACCGATAGAAAAAATCATAACGGAATTAAAAGAAGCGACGTCACAATTGACGCGAGGATCTTATTTTTCATTTAAAGTTAGACTAGAAAATTGGAACGATATACAAAGCTACGTAGAAATTAACGCGTATTACGATAACCCGAACATTTATACGATAATCAAATTTCCCGTGGTAGCATACCCTGTGTATGAAATAATAAAAACGACACCACTACCTGTCTACAGCCACGCGAATATTTTTACATTTTTAAGAATCACTCACAACATATTAGCAATAGATAAAGAAAATCATAATTATATAACGCTAGAGGAACGCGATCTAAATGATTGTAAACGAAACGGAATAAAATATGTATGTAACCGAAACTACCCGATATACTTTATAAAAGCCGACGCACCATGCGAGGTGCAAGTTTATGTAAAACGCCAGGATATATAAACACCTGCGAAAAACGTCAAATAATGTCAAACGTAACCTTATGGATAACATTAAGCGAACCTCAAACGTGGCTATTCTCGACGCCAAAAAAGCAAAAGCTAACGATTCAATGTAACGACCAGGCGGAACAAAAAGTAGAAATTGAACGAACAGGAAAACTAAGTATAAACGAAAATTGTAAATTAACCACACCCGACATTATTATAAAAACAAAAAGACAAACAACTATGAAACAAATAGAAATGCACTTAGCAGATTTTAACATAACACTAACAAACGAAAATAAAAACGCCAACAAACAAGCGAAAAAAGAAATTAGACTAGAACCGGTAATTAGAAACCCTAACGAACTAATGGAATTAAGTCTAGACATAAGCGACATAAATAAAGAGTTGGAAAAACCCCAAGACACCCTAATAAAAAATCCCTATGTCATATATCCCGTAGGATCGACACTTACGATAATAATAATACTAAGCATAATAGGAATAAGCATTTATATTATAAAACGAAATAAACGAACAAGCGATCGACCGCACATACAAGGCGATTCGGCAATACTATACTAGAAAGTAAGAAAGATGTAACCGTAGAAAACAATAAAGTAAATAAAACTACCTCGATAGAAATAGGAGTAAAAATAAACAACAACTATTGTAACGAAAACTACCGATTGTAGTTTCCTTCTCACAAAGGGGGAGGGATGTTACGGCCCCAATTTAAGATAAGAGAAACAATTATATTAAGTAAGAATTGTGAAACATAGATATTAAGTAAGAAGAGGTAAAATAATAGAATTAAGAAACCGAGACCCTGAAAGATATATTGAGAGCAAGCGACAAAGGAGAATCACAACAATAAGTTGCGCGACCGGCCTTCCGATCGAGCAACTCAGCAAAACCGAAGGACGGACAGATGGATAAAACAGAACGAGAACAGAGGACGAGAGGGCAATTGGAGTCAGGGAGCAGACCAGTAACGGGCATTTTCTGTAATAACGGTCAACCAGAGTTAATTATACTATCAGTTTATTAAAAGTGTCGTGTGTTGTAATCATTTATAATCCCGCCTCCTCCGTGGATCGAAAGAACCCTGTGTCCTATACCCACAAGGGGCACAACACTTCAAAGAAAAACTTTTTAACGATAAATCGGGTTCCGATTTCTTTAACTACTTCCTACTGTTCTCTCATAAAAAGGGGCTAACCTATCCGCATGTACTACCTTCTTTCTATGCCTGGGGGATTTTCGAATACAAAATACTACATCACTTAATTTTCTTACAATTAGAAAAGGGCCTTCCAACTACTTTGTAATTTCGGGGCCTTCCCCTTTTCTCTTCGAGGATTATAAAACCAAACTTTCTGATTTTCTCGAAAAAGGTCCTTCCTGGCTCCACGATCGTACCAGTTTTTTACCCTAGAAGATCTAATTTCTAACCTATCTCTGACTACCGAATGAATCCCCTCCAATTTTTCCCTCAGTCTTTTGATAAATCGCCCTCTGACCTAGGGCTCTCCTCCCGAAGTCCCGGAGGACTGCCTTGTAATAAATCTAAGGGCAACTTAAGATTCCGGGCACAATACATCTCCGCAGGAGTCACGCCCGTGGTCTCATGTTTTGAAGATCTATAAGCCAAAAGGAATAAGGGAATCCACTTGTCCCAATCTCTTTGATCTTTGGAGATAAATTTGGCTAAGTAATTGGTAATCGTTTGGTGTTGTCTCTCCACCTGCCCATCAGACTGCGGATGCAACGGGGTAGTCCTAGTTTTTTTTAATTCCGAGAAGTCCCATCACTTCTGTGAAAAGTCTCGATTCAAAATTCCTCCCCTGATCCGTATAAACTTCCGAGGGGACTCCATATCTAGAAATAAACTGATTAACAAAAGTCTCAGCTATTATTCTTGCTTTCATATTTCTCAAGGGAAAAGCCTCAATCCACTTAGTAAAACAGTCCACAATGACCAACAGATACTTATTTCCAGACTTGGTCAATGGAAGAGGACCGAGTATGTCCATCTGGACCCTTTCAAAAGGGAACCCGACATTATAGATTTGCAACGAGGACTTTCCTTTTCCCGACGGTCCCCTTTTCGAAACGCAGATCTCACAAGATCTAA
>JASTWP010002854.1:0-35450 GCA_030770255.1 Temnothorax ravouxi
TGAGCCCCTAGTGATGATTTAGATATGCCAAAACAATAATTAATCTTGTTTAATGCAGCACTTAACAATTAAGTTCTGCATAGGTGTAATTACAGCGGCAAAAAGGAGAGAATGATTGTTTACTATCTGTCGCATGCTTAAAGCCTTATCTACAATGTGTTCTTTGCTTCCTGTTTTCTGCTCTTACCTCTTTGCAACTATCTCGTATTTCGCAATTCCGTCGCGTAACGTGATGTTTCTTGTCTCTTTTGAAGTTCGTCAATTTTCATCTTGGGCGACAGAGAACAAAAAACATCGCATTACGCGACGGAATTGCGAAATACGAGATAGTCGCAAAGAGGTAAGAACAGAAAACAGAAAGCAAAGAACACATTGTAGATCAGGCTTAAAAAAATAATTTCGACATTCTCTTACATGAGATTTTCTTCCTTAAATCTAAATAAATAACTCACCCTTCCATTCTAAATAGTTACAAATGTAATTATCATTATTCATAGTACAATTTACAATTCATAATATGGATTCTTAAATCTACGAATCGCGATAACGCGGGGCGATTTATAGTAAACTATAAAGCTTTAAGAATAGATCTCTCTTGTTTAAATTTAAAACAAAAAATGTCGCTATAATATCAATAATGTCTTCTTAAATAGATAAAAGAATTAACGCTCAAAAGCTTATAAAATAGTAGAATTAATGTTTTCTACGCGTTAGGCTTCAAGCATATACAATAAAATAATGAAAATGTAACTTTCTGCTTAAATATTTGCATTGTTCCCTTTATACAAAATACTCAATAACACATAAGCGAGTTGACAATCCGAAGCTCATCTCTCTTGCTCTCTCTCGTAGGAAGGATGCAGGCCGATCGTCATCGATTATCTAACATTTCGCGTTTACGTTTCGCACTCCGCATGATGTGCTCCGTCGTCTCGCGAACGAGGCTGCGCGTAATCTGGCTGTGGTAATCTGGAAACTAGGTTGCGTCAAACCCCCTTTCCGTAAACGGAAGCGCGCGGCTTATTAAAGTAATCGATATCAAAGACAGGTATCTCTCCCTCGCGAGTTGACAAAGCGAACGCTTCCTTCTTCTCCTCCTCCTCCCCTCATCTATAAAAAGAAAGATACGAGTGCACGCACGATACGTATGTACATACGTACGGCACGCACACACGGAAAGAGAAGAAGAGCGTAACTAGGTTTACATCGCGAGTTTAACGTGATCTTCCGAGGCGTCGGCGTCGGTCTCGCGGCATTTTCCGCTCTGAAAGTAAAGCGAGAGAGATTAGATTATTCGCGTTCGATAATTTTCCTCGAAAGCGCGGTTACGCCTCGCGGGATCGACCGTGTATAGTGTAAACAAGAGAAGAAAGCATCGATCGACGATCACACCGTGATATAAAGAAAAAAAGAAGAATTGCGCTAACTTTCTCGCTATAGTATACATCATGATATAACGGCGTCATGCATTATTTTTATTTATAACCACCATCATATTGCAATATTATATTTTCCTACTTTTAATTAGTACTTTTGCTGTATAAAGATGCATCTTTCGTCACACATTCATTACACATTTTTCTCATTTTCGTAACGCCAAAGTGTATTATGTTTATTTCTAACCAATATTACATTGCAATATTATATTTTCCTACTTTTAATTAGCATTTTTTCTGTATAAAGATGCATAAAAATTCATCTTTCGTTACTCATTCATTTACACATTATTCTCATTTTTATCATTTTTATTATAAAGATCAAAGGAACGAGCCGATAAAACGTAATATAAGTTTCACGTGTTGTTTCCCGATACCTTATCTTCCTAAAACGCGTGAATTTTTTTGACAAAGACAGGTATGTTTGTTTCAGCGACGCTCAAAATAATTCCAGAAGTAGAATACCAGAAGAATAAAAAAATCGCTCCCCAGGTCACCCGTGTAGCGTATATTATTCGTCGGGCTCGCATATCACGCAACTCGCTTCTTCATTTTACGAGGCACATATATATGCACGTTTCACATAGGACCCAGAAGGGTATCGGGTATCTACGTTAGGAATCACGTTCGACCTCGCTATAGCGCTCGCGAGTTAACATTAATGTATCGCGTTGCCTTGATCTCTTTCATTCGTGTTCCGCACAACTGTACATATCGTGCAAAACATTTTGCGCTTCTATTTTCATGCCATCACGCTCGACGCGACGTCACAGAAATAAAAAGTTAAACTGTCTAATTAACGGCATATTACGACGCGTCATGCATCGGCCCGATTAAGTTACTCGCTCTTATTCGGGAGGATGTATGTACTGGTATTCGCGCGCGCGCGCGCAAGACGCAACGAACTTCTCGGAAACTTCGGCTAAATATACTATTTGTATGGCCTGCCTTCTTCCCGTGCCCCCGTATATTTCTCATATCACTATATTCGCTTCGGGGGAAAACGTTCATCCTGCAGCTCAATTTCTCACGAGCGTGACATTTTCTATTCACGTTATGCGGACGAATCATCCAGCCGAGAGAACTCCAAGCTTTCTTCCCAGCTTTGTATATTTTAATGCTGCATGATTGTATACTAATATCTGACGCACGTATTTAATGTAACGGGGATTCGAAATGGATCGGTGTGCCGTGTATGTCTTAAACGTAACTGAATCTCTGCTGAAGTAAATTCGCGAATGAATTGAAGATGTAATTCCTATATAGTTTTCGTATTGCGAGCGAGTTTTGACGTTCGGCAAGATAAGATCCTAACGATTAGTTGTACAAACAGAAATATCTGATTCGTAACCGTGAGCAAGCTTGCGAGGGCACTGAGAGAGCGAAAGAGGCAGCATTTCGATTATGTGTGCGGACGACAATATTATTTCAAAAGATATCAAAGTAAGAATATGCGTTGTATATAAATGTTTAAAATGTTTTTTAAAAACAGTGTTAAAATCGGAAAATTACTATAAAGAAAGAAAATATGATAAACGTTTTAAAAGATTAAAATAAAAAAATATTTAATGCAAAAAACTAGGCGCTGCTAAATCTTGGAATATAAGATAATAAAAAAAAATGTTTTTAATTCAGACCTGAACATGACACACATGTATCGTACATACACGCTTATCATATTTATTCATTTATTTCAACCGCAGGTCTAGCAATGCCAAGTTTTTGCATTAAATATTTTATTTCAATTAAATATTTAAGTATCTTCTCTGTTAGTGCTGGTCTACAACTTTGCTTTTTAAAGGATATTTAAGCTCTAAGCCGTAATATTTACCAATCACAATGGAATGTGAGGAGAATATACGATTGATTGGTCAATTTCTTACGGCTTAGAGTTTAAATACTCTTTAAAGCAAGGTTGTAGACCAGCACTTATGTTAGCGGTTTAAAAATGTTTAATTTTTTAATATATATAAGAAGCTCGGATTTATTTTTCTTTCTCTTTTTGAGAGAAACGTTTTTAATAAAATTTATTATGTAATGGTTCAGCATCTCTAAAAAAAAAGGAAAGATAGAACAGGTATGTCACTTTTATAAAAAAGACAGTTTCCTCTTGCTGTATCAATCACAATTAGAAATTAAGTAAGTATGCCCTCGATTATACTGCACGTCATTAAAGTTGTCAGGACATAATGAACGAGAAGAAAAGAATAAAACAGGAAATTCGGATTACGTGTCGCTCGACCGGCGTGCAAGTGTCACGGTGAAGTAACTTTCGTTCAAGCGTGAACAGACACGGCGTTATTATATCGGTTGGCTCTCAGAAACCAAACCGATCAACTTATTCTCTACACAAAAAGCAGAGAAAATTGACAAAGACTAATAGACTAATCTTGTGCCAAAATTGGGCTCCGATATTAAAGTTCAGAAATTTATGAAAAATGCAGTTTGAACGGGTGTTGGCTTCTGAGAGTAGTAGCTCGTATCTCGAGGCGCGCACTCTGTCGATTATATCTCCGCTGGATAATAACCATCACATATACGCACAAGGTAACCGCTGAGGTAAGCGCAAATATGTTACAGGACTTGAGCGTGTAATTATTGTCATTCTCGCCGTACAGCCTTCGCGCCGCTTTCTAACTGAACATGTGTTATGCCGTCAGTCGTACGATTCGGCTTGTCGGAAAAAACAGACTTGGAGCATCTTCAATTTGAATAGATAATATCCATTACGCAAGGCCGTATATTAGTTCTTTCTTTTTCTTTATCGACAAAGTACAAGAGTTAAATCACGTTGAAAAGCGATGTTTCTCTCGCGGCTAATTTGAAGAAATATTGTGAAATACGTTTTTTTCAAAAACAATATTAGTTGTCAATAACTTTCCAATCGCGAGGTAAGTATCTAAACACAAGCGATGATTATCTTTTGGAAAAGCCATCTAAAAATTCTTCAGGACATCAGAATATCGATGTCATCAAAATGTATTAAGATGAATCTTGAGCAAACCGCCAATTTTCCCACAAAAATCGCGATTCTTCCTACTAAATTAAAATGCCTGGAACGCACATATAAGCGCGTCTAGAAAAGATTAATCCTAAGCACCGATCTCGGTTAAAGATTGCAAATTGCGATCGAAATATTATTCGGAAGGCTAAAAGAGTGTCATAGCTGAAGCATGTTAAGCAACGATAACATGTCGTACCATTAATTTATTAATATATGCCGGAGACACCGAGACACGTATATGCTCGACGCTGGCATACGCCATGACGTAACTGTAAACACCGTACGCTCGGTTGAATTGATCGGAATCACTTGTGAACGAGGGCGTCGACGGGACCACGGTACTTTAAATGCAGTCAAAGGTCAGTGATACGATGGATTATCGATTATTCACGGCCAGATCAGTTCTCCCATAGAAATCCCATAATTGGCTGGATACGAAAAATATGATAATAAATATAATCTCCAAATCCGCTCCGCTCGACACGTCCTCTCATCCTTTTTCTCACCCTTTTTCTCACCTAAATAGATAGATAACAGACGCGGAATCACGTACACATGTCTCTAAAATTAACCACAGCAAACGATACGCGACACGCGAGTCGTAGTCTCCCAGGGAAAAAAGAAAGTTAGCGTTGTTTCCGCGAAAAATTAACGACCGTTGTGCACGGGAAGGACGGGGGGCCGAAACGGAAGTTCAATTTTCCGGGGTTATTCCCCTCGCCCATCTGTTTCGCACACGGTTGAGGAGGAGGCTCCCCCGTGCACTCGCCGACGTTTATATCGAACGAACTCGCGTTGCACACTTCGCGACCGCGACGCTTATTCGCCAACCTTAACATTTTTCGCGGCGCGCTCGGCCACTCGATTCGCGATTTACTTAGGGTGGGTACTCACTAGCGAAAACGAACGCCGAACGAACAGCGAATCGTGCATTTGTATCTCATTCGTGCTAAGCACACATGGTATACAAATGCACGATTCGCTGTTCGTTCGGCGTTCGTTTTCGCTAGTGAGTACCCACCATTAAGTGACTCAGCTCTGGTTTCGGCGCCGGTGACGAAACCGCTCGCGATTCAAGAGCGGCGCAGAGACGATTGGTATAAGCTTCTGTGTAAAGCTCGATCGAGCGGCGAGAAGAAACCGTGCCGCGCGAACGTATATGGATGAAAAATATTAAGCGAGGAAGATAGATCGCGTATAACTTTCTCGGAGTGGGGAAGGGGAGGAAGAGCTCTGCCTCTCGCGAGAGAGGAGCTTGCTCTCTGCCTGCCTTCCCTCGACAGATTAACGTCGTTGCGTGTGCTCCCGAAATAGCGCATACCGCGTAAACGACACGAGTGTGTACGCTTCTTCTTCCTCCTCCCGCGCATCCGCGAGCGAGCGAGGGAACAAACGAACGAACGAACGAACGAACGTACGCACGCATGCACTTCCGTCGAGCACGACGCGGCGGAAGAGGATGCGCTGTTGGACGCGGAAGCGGCCGTAGATTGTGATCGGTCAGCTTCGCAAGATCGTAGAGTTGACATCGCGATTGTCGGCATTCATTCGCAAGTTTATTCCGGGTTAACGACGGAAGAAACCGCTATTCTCTTTTTTTTCCAAACCGGAGCGCGGAGTAGAAGTTGAAGCAGCGTGCTCTACGTAGCAGAAATGGCGCTCGAAGATGAGATATTTTGAATCGCTCGTCACCGAGAGCAACGCTGTTGAATTCGTGGCGTCAAGTTGTACAAAATTTGAGTCATTTTTAACCAAAAGAAAAAAGTTGCCACTGTTCAATATGTCGTTAATTTAACTAAAACAATGGAGTTAATAACTAATGGAGTTAACAATTAACGTATTGGTTTATAAATTTAATCCTTTAATATTTAACAGTGAAGTGCCGTCCGCAGAAGAGAAAGCTTGCTGCTGCAAGATTTGAAACTTGAATGTAAAAATATTGTTCGTTACCCAGGTAGCAATTAATGTCTAAGAGAGACATCATAAAGACATCTTTAAGATTTCTGGCATCTTCTTTATGATGTCTTTCAGACATTAATGCTACCTGGATAGAAGCCTCGTTAGAAGCTTATTACACCGTTAAATTCGTAGTCAAATTATATTCAAGTTGAATCATTTTTAACCATTTCTACAGGATCCGCGCCACTACTCCTACTCATTATGTCGTTAATTTAACTAAACTAATGGAGTTAAAATAATAAATGTCGACTCACATGGCAGTTAAAAATAACTCAAAAGTATTGATTTCATCCTATAATAATATTTAACGTGTGTGTATAGCTTTTTCACTGGCCGGGGGTATTTTCCTCGAGAATGTGGAAAGAATGTTTTTTATTGAGTCTAAAAAACGGCCAATTTTTTCATATTATTCACAACACTCGACTGATTTTCAGCTTCCGCTCTCCGACGGTCAGATCTCGACAAGTTTCGACGAAGCTTCGGGACACGCGTTCAACTCTCGATCCTTGAATTTTATCTACGCGAGACACGGTAATGGTTCCTGATAATTCTTACATAACAGCCTACCTCGGTAGGGATAAAAAGCGACAACGCTGCATCGATATATCGTTCAAGACCTTCGAATCAAGGAGAATCGAAAAGAGGTCCGTCAAACTCAACTTCCGCTTTTTGCCCCGTTCGAAACCTAATCTCGCCCTCGAAGATGCACGCGAGTTTTCGAGACTCTCTCCGGACGTTTTGCTCGCGCCGCCGCGATCGAGTTGCGAGCAAGCAAGGCAGGTACAAGGACAGGTTTATCTCGAGCGATCGTCGCGCGGGATCGCTTTATTTGCCCTTCCACGCCCATTGACATCAATTTAAAGCCAAGCTGACGCGCTGGCGGCCGAGGGGGGCCGCGATTACCGTCGCGCCGAGCGTCGTCGGGGTACTCGCGTCGCCGCGCTCCACGAATTATTTAAAAAAAAGAAAAGAAAAACCCAGAAAACATGGCACGTACCACCGTCCGTTTCCCCGTCGCGTATACGAGCGACAACGTTAACACTCGCGCGGGCGTGGAGTTACGTTCGATTCCGCTCCTCGGCGCTCGGCGCGTTCAATGGAAGCGCCGGGAAATTGGGTCACCGGCAGATAGGTCGTCTTGACAGGTGAACAAAACCGTCGGCGGCGGGGAGGGAGGGACGAACTAACGGACGGACGGACGGACGGCGGGGAGGGGGCGGCCCTCGATAACGCGGCGGAAATTAAAGTCGACCGACGGCGAACCACATCGGAAGAGAGAAAGAGAGAGATACGGGCGAGAGAAAAACCCGCCGACCGGCCGCCGATCGAAACCAATCGAGCGAGGATCGGGGCGTCGCGCGCGGGGGAAGGGTTAAAACGACGAGCACCGCTGACCGCGGGAGAAATCGGGAAAAGGGGGGGGAGCGAAGAGGGCGGTTGCGGACGACGCCGCGATTCAATGAGATAAGCACGGTGGGGCCACGTTCTTCGTCAACGACGACGGCAATCAATGCCGGTAGAGCCCTACGGCCTCCGTGGACGACACGACGCGATAACGACGCCGCGCCGCCGTCGCTGCCGCCGTCGCCACCACCGCCGCTGCCGTCGCGACGCGATTTCCACGGATGGGACGCGATCGTTATTGACAGCGCGACTCGCCGTCGCGACGCACCGGCACCGACGGGCCGTAGTACTATCCAGTATACTACTATGTATGGAGAAAGAGAAAGAGAGAGAGAAAGAGAGCGGAGTGGAGAGAGAGGGAAAGAGAGAGACAGAAGCCGAGGCGGCGCACGCCATTTTTATCCCGACACCAATATCCACCCGTCACCGAGTCGAGGCGGCGAGCGGCGACTCGGATCCGCGCACCGTCCAGCGTTTCCGCTGTAAAACGCCGGCGGAAGGTGAGAGCGAACAAGCCGAGCTTATTACTTACCCTCGCGTAAGGACACCCCGCGGACACCGTCCCGCCTCGCAACTCGCATAAAAGTCCCGGCCCGGTAACACCAAAATACCACACCAAATAACGCGATCCAACACCGATCCGCCCGTGTCCACACACTCGACCGGCGCGCAACCGACTGAGCGGCGCGCGGCGCGCGCCTACGCCGCCGCAGCCTAGTCCCTTCGCGCAAAAAGCGCCGCGCCGGCGCCGCCCGCTCGAACGCGGAAAATTGGAAAAAGTAAAGAAGATGCGCGCGCGATTTTGGGCGTCGAAAAAGAAAAAAGGTAAGATTGAGAAGTTCGGTCAGGACCTTTCGCAATACTGTGCCGATCGAATAAAACTCCGAACCCCGATACCTGTGATTTCGAAAACAAATAATAACGAGTGAAGCACGACCGTTTTATGATATACAATCAATTAGAGAGAATCATTAGTCTCAACTCAAATTCTCACGTCTCTTTAGTCTCTCTAAGTGATTTCGAGAACGTTGCGAGATTGCAACATTATTTTTAACAAACAAAAGACGTTTCTTTGAAAAAAAAATTTTTTTTGAGGTTTGTGTATACACCGTATACACAAACCTCATTTACGTGTGCAATAACGTCGAGATAAAATCTAACTGATTTCGAAAATATGGGACACTCGTCTGTATAAACTACATTTGCAGATAAACGTTAAATTTGTACTATGTATACGTAAGCAAAACTTTGCGCGACGAAGAATATCTCGTATAGGGAATGAATAAAAGATCTTCAAGAGAAGGAAAAAATAATTACAGAGAGACTACTGTAGTTGCGAAAAAAGTACACAAAACTATTAATAAGTATTACAGTAATATTGTTACAGTTTTGTTTTTTCTTCGCAACTACAGATGTTTTCATAAGGAATCAACATTTTCAGGAATTTTCAGATAAAATATCGTTCCGATTATTTTTTTTTTGTAAATAAAGATATGTAGATCAAATAATGTAAACAAGATTAACGACTACACGTGTAAAGGGAGGGAATGTAAATCAACGTGGCGTCGCTCCTCGGACGGTCGGCGAGCATTCTCATCTGTACTGTACCTGTCTCTCTCGGCCGTCTTACGCTGGCCGGCGTAGGAATACACGATCGCTTATGACATCATCAATCCGTATTCTGGACCGCGGTCACGCCCCATCTCCGTATCGCGCTCGTCAGGAGTCTCGACTCTTTCTTTTTCCCTTCCCGTTATTATGCAGATGCGTGGGCCCCCCGCCCCCGCCCGCTCGCCGCGTCGCTCACGCGGGAAAAGGGCCCGCGTGGTCACCCTCGCAGGAGAAACCGCGCCGGTTTCCGGTCCCGCAAACCTTCGATTTCGAATGTCACGCGGGGGCGATTATGCAGCCAATCGCGCCTCAGCGCACGAAACGCTTTGCAAAGGAATTCAAATCGCGCCGAAAACGCGACTGTGGGCTGTTTAAGTTAAAAATTCTTTTTTTCCTTTCGAATTTTACTTTACGCCTCAACTGCTTCGATCGTTATCGCAAAGATTTTGATCGATAAAATACTTCTTGCGTATTCTGTTTTTTTTTTGCACTCATCTTTTGTGTGGGATATAAAAAGCATGCTATGGAAAAAGAAACTGCAGTACAAAGACGGAGTTTTACTGGTAATTTTTAATAAGTGGCTGCAGAGTGGATACTAGCTTCTTGAATTTCGCGTAATAATACATGTATCGGAATTTCGTATGCGAAATTCGTACATATAAAATGCGCGTACACTGGATATATACAATCTTAAACTTATGTATCATGAGAATTATGACTTGTATGTATAATCTTGCGACTCCGTCCTTATCCCTTGCGATCTTGACACGAGTAATGCACTATATCACCATTGGGATATCTCGCGAAAGCGCTAAGGAAACAAAGCTGATTAATATCAGTAGGTAATTTGTGAGAACTAATCTACGTGCGTCATAAATACTTCAAATTTTAAATAAGAGAGATTTATAGAATTCAATTATAAAACATATATACGAACCTTTGGTTGCCAAATCGTTTTTTACAAACTGGGCATATATTAAATTCTGTCATGAGGACGCTCTGTGATTCGTAGTGCATCCGTTGCTCCTGCACTTGTAAGTGCTCCGCGTAAAGTAGCCCTTTGAGAACCTGCGTTCTCCGCCTTGCGTTCAGATTGTTCTGCAAACTAACTTCCAGAAAGTGCTTTATTCTACCAATAGGAACGGAATCTGGTAGAACCTCCAGAACTTTCATAGGATTTATCTTTGAAGCGTGTTCCTCCAGCAGTCGGAGGGCCATCTCCAAATCTGGCTGTGTCGTTCTTTGAATTTCCGGATTACAACCTTAAAGAGTCAAAATATTTAAAAGGATATATACATAGAAATATAAAATTAAAAAAAAGAAATTATATTACTGAGTACAGAAATTTTGTATGTAATCAAATCCCGTTTAAGTCAATATTTACCAGCCATTAAAACTCCTTCGTTGTCGGGTTTCAATAGTTGCTGAATTAGCAAAACGTATACTTCGTCGGCATTATCCGTTTGCTTTTGTTTCTCCGCACGATCTTGATCTTAAAATAATGCCCAAACAATTACATTTTTTACTAGCTTGTAATTAACACTCAACATAATCACTTAACTCAACTTACTTTGATAACTTGTATATACATTTTGGCAATATTGTGTTGCACGCGGTATATCGTTTAAAAGACTAACATATATCGATATAGCTTGCTGATGTCGACCGAGTCGTCCAAGTATGATCGCACGTTCTTCGAACAAACTGTCAAATGGAAAATGCACTAATATCGTTTCCGGGGTATAATATGCCGATTTCTCCAAGAATTGTTGCAACTTCTGTCGGACGTGCTGCGAAATTTCTTTCTCCGCTGGCGTTGCGTTTGCACTCATGGAGGCCAGACACTTTTCCTTGTACTGATGTATCAAAACGTTGTGGAATAATGGATTGGTGTCTTCCCAAACGTGTACTACATGTTCTAAGTATTGTATCACTAAATCTTTGTGGAAACGTAAAAGGTAATCCAGTATCTTTGGTCTAGGTAAATGTTCAACTTCCTGCAAAATACAGCAAAACACATAAATAAAAGAAATAGTGAAATAATAAATGAGAAAACTGAACAAAAAGATGCCGCACCTGTATATCTTCCATAAATATTCTAAGGCCTTGCTCAGGATCCTCCGTTAAAACCCATCCGGCAAACTTTAGTATTAGATCCATGTGATCCTTGCCGAGATGCTGCAAATACTGTATAGTTCTCTCAGTGCCTTTCAGACTAGAATCATTTTCCTTTGCGTGTTTCTCCAGAAGCTCCAACGCTTTCTTGTGCTGCCCTTTGGTTTGATACAAAATAATGAGCTCCGGATATTTCTGATGCATCAATAAAGTTTTCTCAGCTTCTGCCAAGTGACAGTGATTCAGCCTAAGTAAAGGCGCCACCAACGCGTCAGTAGTCTAAAACAAAATCAATTCAACGTTTATTCTACTATAGTCTTCGCATAAAGCTTTTTCTGCGCAAATTTTTATTATTCCTTTTTCGTTTACCTGTAGATAGCACTTTAAAAGGGTAGTATCTATAATCTTCAAAAGCTGCTCCGTAGCTACAACAGTTAGATTCTTTTCCCCATTCACTCCATTTTTTTCCTTTCCAAGTTCTTTGTCTTTCGCCATTAGCTTATGCCTGACCTCGGTTAGAAAAACTATCAATGCACGTAAGCCCTTTTCCAAATCGTGATCTTGCAGCTTCGGTAAACTGGGCGCCGGTTCACTAAGTTCATTAGCATTGGTCGAAGGCGTAACTAAATCTGGAAACAATCTGATCACCTCGTACGGATCGGTCCCCAGTTTCAAAAACAAATCCATCGCCTCTTGGAATCGCTTGTTGTAGAACAGATGATGCGCGTACAACGTTTGTATCTTGTATGTTTGTTTGGCTTTCTCTTCGTCTGTTATGTCTGATAGACTCTAAAATATATATACTGCATAAGAAAATAAATTATAACTTAAATTGACATTATATGTAATTAACGTACAGTCAATTTTAGTGCCAACTGAAACTGATTTTGCTCCAGCAAAGTCCTAATTTGTAAAGTAACATCAATTGCCTTGACACACCAAATCTGACTAATGGATGCCACAAAGACTTTCCCTTGTTTACACCGGTATATAAGTCTAGCCTTATTTAGATCCTTTATTGTCTGGATATGCAGACATCCTTCTAATGTATACACCTCCAATCTGTCGTGTACGATACCAAGTAAGTACGGATCGTCCCATGCTGAAATACATTATAAAAAAAAATTTGATTAATCACAATTAAAAAGAGAGAAAAAGAAAATAGTAATGATAAAGTTTATTCTCTATACCTATTACATTAGGTGTATCTGACCACTTTACTGGATTATGCTGAACCAACTCTCCCTTTGTATCCATAATAAACGATTGAGAATCTTTGCCCAGGACAAAGGAACTGTCTGATAATTTCGTAATACTTGGTTCTGGAGATTTACCAGTGGGAAAAAGCTCCTTAGGTTTACCGTTTAGGTCGAAAATCGTATAGGACAGCCCACGAAATCCTAATATTAACGTTTCGCCGCACCTCGATAATTAATATAAATTTATCAATAGAGCAATTATGCTGAGGCATCTTAATAAAGCTTCAGTATGCCTTACCATGATAGCTGACGAGGTATATCTGGCACGGTTAGCTCGAAATCATTGAATTCCTCAAACTTCTTTCCCTTCCAATAATATAGCTGCAATTTACGTTTGACAGCGACGCACAGGCGCACCACAGTGTTTTTTTCCCCTGTCAGGCTCTGAGTCGACTGAACCTCCAGTGTAAACAGAGTGGCGCCGCGGGTCTTCGGTAATTGACATATTTGTTGAAAGTTTGGCGAATTCAAATCATGAATGCACACAATGTTATCTGCAATTTTTTCAACAATTAGACTGAGAAGCAGATATTGCTGTCACATTAATTTAACTCATTGCGAGACATTGTCAACTCAGCTATACCTGTCAGGATAATCAATAAATTGTATTCCGGCACAACGTCTATCTGATTAATTCGCTTCTTGTTAAAATTCTTGCTGTGACGTAACAATTCTAGCTTGTGGCTGTCATCGAACACCGACGGCACGTTGTACATAATAAGATGACCTTCCCTGGTGCCTATCAGTAAGTTGTCATCTGAAACAATTTAGAAATTCAATAAACTACCTGCTAATCCCCAGGAATTCCTGACAATCCCATTGCATTGACCAACCAAGGGTCATCTCTTACCATAGGCAGCCATAGATTCAATTTGCACAGTGATATTTAATATAGACGTCTCCTCGTAAGCGTCGTGCATCGTTGCGGTTTTTAAAAAAGAATATATTAAAAGAATAATCACGCTTTATTAGTTGAATCTTTCAAACTGTCAACGATACTCGAGTCGTTGGTCGACAACGCATTCCCAGAGTGCATTCTACTGCATCCTCCTAAACGCGATTTGACGCGGGACGCCATCCATCAAAGTAACCGCAAAATCGTGGCCGAACGCTGAACAGACCTTAATGATCTTGAGCACTCGGCTTAACACCCGCTTGTCCAATTAGCGTCCCGCATTCTTGCACGCTGAACTGGCTGAACTTTCCATTGAACGTCTCATCATTACAGCTGGAGATTTCTACCGTTTTCCTTTTGTTTTCTTACATAGATCTCTTATTTGCACGACAATTGTGCTGGATCATCGCGTTTGAAGGTCGTGTCGTTGTATAAATAGACAGGCGTGGTGGAAAACAAGATCTAAGTTATTACGATATTGCGGAAATGTCGGTGCGCGTTGCTGTGGTACGTGATTGCGCAAAATTTTGAAATTTATCAGTAAACAATCTTTGTATTTTTAAAAGATTGATTGTAGTTTGTTCTTCTCTTAGCTGCATTGGGTTATACTTTCTGCTTTAAAAATGAAATTGGTGTACAATTGAAGGCTACAAGAAAAAAACGATCAATGACCATATGGAGTAATTTCGAGAAAAATGCAATTTAGAGTTTCAAGACATCAGCAGATATCTTAGGAAGCTATTGAAAATCTTTTGGCCTTATTTCCAATGGGCTGTAATTGCTCTTGATCAACAAACAGATAAAAACTGTGTAAGTGCCACAAGATAACATGATCAGATCAATTTCGATAACAAGTGGACTTTGATCGTTTTTCCCTTGTATCTTTCAATTGAATGTTAGAGAGAAAAGGAAAAGGATGAGACGTACAGGAAGTTTAGTTATAAAGAAGAAGTATAAGTTTTTATTTGTAGTTGGACTTTTATTTGCAGTCCATACTTTTTATCCTCTTCTTCCTCTTTGATATTTAATTGCATACTTGTTTTATTTTTAGTTTAAAAATATAACACAATGCACAGCTGCAAAAAAACATCTATGAATCTTAATTGACAAGTAATGCTGTTGTTCAGGTAACTGGTGGAAACAAAGGCATTGGCTTTTCCACCGTCAAAGCCCTCTGTCAACAGTACGATGGAAATGTTTACTTGACAGCTCGCGACACTACCCGTGGCTTGAACGCCGTCAGTGATCTGAAGAAGCAGGGCTTGAATCCAAAGTTCCATCAGTTGGATGTCAATGACGACGACAGTGTCAATACATTCCGGGATTACTTGCGGAATACGTACGGCGGTCTCGATGTGCTGGTTAACAATGCCGCTATAGCATTCAAAGTAATTAAAGATATTAATATAATAATTAATAATTTAAGATGCATTATATTGATATAATATTTGACAAATATTTCTAATTCTTTATCTTCAAAATGAGATTATTTTTAAAGAATAAATTGATTTTAAACAAAGTAATATATTTCTTCTATATTCATATTTGTACATTTTGATAGAAAACATTTTGAATATGATCTTATGGTAATAAAGTGTTATTTCTTTTTCTAACCAGGTATATATTAAAATTTACTTATTACAGACGAATGCTACGGAGCCTTTCGGAGTCCAAGCGGAAGAAACGATACGAGTTAACTACTTCAGCTTGCGTAGAGTGTGCACTGCTCTCTATCCGTTACTCAGACCGCACGCCCGGGTGGTTCACGTCTCCAGTAGTGCTGGACGTCTGTGCAACATTACTGGTGAAGCGTTAAAACAGAAAATAGCCGATCCTAATCTGACCGAAGCGGAATTGGACAAAATCATGCGCGATTTTGTCACGTAAGCTTTACCATAAAAAAAATTTTTTTTTAACTCGGAAAGGTTTTTGCGAGATTTATATTTGTACATATTTATTTTTCCAGTGCTGCGAAATCTGGCACGCATCTACAAGCCGGTTGGTCAAATTCAGCGTACAGTGTAAGTAAAATCGGCGTTTCCGCCCTAGCTGGTATTCATCAATCCATGTTTAACGCGGATCCTCGAGAAGACATTGCAGTGAACGCGGTTCATCCTGGTTACGTAGACACCGATATGACTAGCCATAAGGGACCTTTGACACCAGACGAAGGGGCTGTAGCCCCTGTTTATTGCGCATTATTGCCGGAGAATACAGAGATAAAAGGAAAATATATCTGGTACGATAAGACATTAGCAGAATGGAAGTAAGCATATATAACAGGTGAACAAACTGGATTTTACTAATCATTCCTATGATACGTAATATGAACAAATAGTTGGTTGTTATACTACGTAGTTGTTTCTATCACGTTAAATACTCAATAAAAAAATGAGCAAGGATAACACAGAATCCACAAAACAAATGTAAAACACCTATTTTCTTACACAAATATCTCTTATTTTAAAACAACTGAATAAAAATATATTGAAGAATGTTACATTATTAATTATTACCCACATTTTTAGAAAAAAAACTTGCTCGAATAATATGAAACGTATATTTCATATATTATTTTCTATACTAAATACGAAATGTACGTTATAACTTATAACTAAATAAAGGAAATGGATTCTTGACATAAGCAATACATTTAGGGTCACTTCGACCATCTGTGCTTAGTTTAACCAGGGCGGTTATTCCATTGGAACTGACCAGTCGCATTTGTCGTTAAGCAGATTGACCAATCATGATTGGCACTTAATCGGGGCGATTAAACTAATCGGAGATGGTGCAACTGGCCCTCAAATAATTCAGTCAATTGACCAATGCGATTAGTTAATTATTTCGCCGAGATATCGAAATGATTTCTAGCATCGTGGACACAAGGCTTTCACGTACCAGTACTAATATCTTATTTGCACAACGATTGCGCTTGATCATCACGTTTGTAGGTCGTATCATTGAGATAAGTTGATAGGAGTGGTGGAAAACAGGATCCAATTAAGTTATTACGGTGTTACACAAGAGATCAGTGGGTGTTACACGAAATGTCGGTGCGCGTTGCTGTGGTACGTAATTGCGCAAAAAATTATTCTCCTCATATTCGACTGTGGTTGAGCAATTTCTTAGGGCTCAGGCTCAATTTCACCAACGCCGTTTAACTGTAACCTTCGATTAAGGGATTAAGCTTACTCTTCGTCTCTTTATAACTGTTCCCCTTAGAACTTGAAACTGGGCTTTAGGGCTTAAAATACCTATTGTAGATCGGGATTTATAACTTTCTGCTTAATACTTAAAAATAAAATAAGTATACAATTGAAGGGTACAGGGGGGAAAAACAATCAATGACTACGTTTACACGACGGCTTGCAATCCGCTTTAAATAACTACCGTATACTGTCCGAACCAAAATTTTTTTTGTTTTGATCATATTGATAATAATTATTTAACTTTCAGCTTTTTAGATATTAAAAAACTACAACTTTTAGTATATAATATAAGTATATCAAAGATTGTTTTAAACGTTTAGAATATCAAAATAGATTCATATTTAATTGATCGTTATAATAAAAAAAAGAAAAATTTTGGATAGAATAGTATATGGTAGTTACTAAACCGGATTACAAGCCACCATGTAAACGTAGTCAAAGTCCAACCGGAGTTATAAAAAAAAAAACGCGCGCAATTTTAAGTTTCAAGACATTCAGATATCTTAGGAAACTATTAAAAATTTTCAACCCTATTTCCAATGAATTGTAACTGCTCTTGATCAAAATTTAACATATAAGAATTGTAAAAGTGCCACAAGATGACATGATCAGATCAATTTCGATAAAAAGTGGACTTTGATCGTTTTTCTCCTGTATCTTTCAATCAATTGAACGTTGCAGAGAAAGGGAAAAAAATGAGATGTATGTACGTATGTATGTATGTACACATACATACAGGAAACTATAAAGAAACAAAAAAAACAGATCTATGGATTTTAATCAACAAGTAATGCTGTTCAGGTAACTGGCGGAAACAAAGGTATCGGCTTTGCCACCGTCAAAGCTCTCTGTCAACAGTACGATGGAAATGTTTACTTGACAGCTCGCGACACTACCCGTGGCTTGAACGCCGTCGATGAATTGGAGAAGCAGGGCTTGAATCCAAAGTTCCATCAGTTGGATGTCAATGACGACGACAGTGTCAATACATTCCGGGATTACTTGCGGAATACGTACGGCGGTCTCGATGTGCTGGTTAACAATGCCGCCATATTTAAAGTAATTAAAGATATTAATTATTATAGTAATTAATAATTAAAGCTGCATTGTTAATTTAATATTCGACAAGTATTTTTAATTCTTGTCTTCAAAACAAGATTATTTTCAAAGAATAAATTTCTTTAAACCGAAGGGATATGTTATTTCTTCTATATTCATATTTATATATATTACATATATTTTGATAGAAAATATTTTGCATATGATTATGTGGAAAGTGTCATTTCTTTTTCTGAGCGGGTATATATCGAAATTTACTTATTACAGGCGGATGATACGGAGCCTTTCGGAGTCCAAGCGGAAGAAACGATACGAGTAAACTACTTCAGCTTGCGTAGAGTGTGCACTGCTCTCTATCCGTTACTCAGACCGCACGCCCGGGTGGTTCACGTCTCCAGCAGTGCTGGACGTCTGTGCTACATAACTAGCGAAGCGTTAAAACAGAAATTGGCCGATCCAAATCTGACCGAAGCGGAATTGGACAAACTCATGCGCGATTTCGTCGAGTAATTTACCATCTTTAAAAGAAATTAACATTTCATTGATTAACTCGGCAAGATTTTTGTGAGATTTATATTCGTACATATTTATTTCCAGTGCTGCAAAATCCGGCACGCATCTACAAGCCGGTTGGCCAAAAGAAGCGTTTGCTGGGTTAGCTGCGTACACGACAAGTAAAATCGGCGTTTCCGCCCTAGCTGGCATTCATCAATCCATGTTTAACGCGGATCCTCGAGAAGACATTGCAGTGAACGCGGTTCATCCTGGTTACGTAGACACCGATATGACTAGCCATAAGGGACCTTTGACACCAGACGAAGGGGCTGTAGCCCCCGTTTATTGCGCCTTATTGCCGGAGAATACAGAGATAAAAGGAAAATATATCTGGTATGATAAAACATTATCAGAGTGGAAATACATAATAGGTGGACAAACTGAATTATACTAATCATTCCTATGATGCGTAACACGAACAAATAGCTAGTTGTTATACTATACAGTTAGTTTTTATCACGTTAAATACTTATTAAAAAAAGGAGCAAGGATAACACAGAATCCACAAAACAAATGTAGAACACCTTTTTTCTTACAAATATCTCTTATTTTAAAACAACTGAATAAAAATATATATTGAAGAATGTTACATTATTACCCACATTTCTAGAAAAAAAAAACTTGCGTGAATAATGTGAAACAATTCCATATATTATTTTCTATACTAAATACGAAATGTACGTTATAACCAAAGAGAGGAAATGGATTCTTGACACAAGCAATACATTTAGTAAAACTATGAGCTATCTCGCTTGAGCGGTCATCGCTTCTCTTCGTGCCGCTTCAGTTAAGAGATGGATATCTACTTCATCCACTGGAAGTTGTACGTATCGTACCACAGATCCACGGATGAAGCAATTCTTTACCGATAACTAAAATTTAATACGCATCTTGTTAATTATATTTGATTGTGCATTAAATTTAATGACTATGGCTATGGTCAACGTGACGCTACAATTGCTTTGGAGCATTCTTCTTCTCTTTCTTTCTTCATTGAAAGAAAAGAGAAGAGAAATGCTTCGAAGCATTTGTAGCGTCACGTTGACCGTAGCCTATATCGCATGTAACCGTCATCGTTAGTCATTACTTTAATTTTAAATTGGCAGACAAAGGTTTAAATTTTCACGACAAACGTTAATGGCAAATTGATTTATTGACATACCATGTGGGGATACTTCTCTGAATCCGTTACGCTAATGTCGGCTAGTTTTATGTTCAGATACTGATCAACGGAATACAATGTGCCGCAGATACTGAAACAAAACGCGTTGCAGTGTCAGCATCAGTGTCATATTTAAAACGTTGTAATCGCGTGACAACTCACCTGAGGTCATTTTTTAGCTCGACCACCACGTCCTTTCCGATCAAGGATTTGAAGAAGGAATAGAACAGCTGAAATTGAAAACACGCTCGGTTGAACTTGATAAAAATCCGGATGTTATTCGCGTGGAAAGCCGGATGTTTATACGTATCTTGCTATCGCGACAATCTACGTTTTAAGACTTACCATGACTAATTCGATAGATCACTGCGATCACTAAGATATTTGGTATCGTGTGTGCTACTTTGCAATTATTTACAATGATAAATGCCTTACAAAGAGTCTCGGCGGCAAATTTATAACCTCATCACGAAACTACGAATCGACGGAGCGACGCATGGAGCACAATATATATAGAATGGAAACTTTCGCACAATTTGAGCGAGTATTCGTCATGGGTAGCGACTGTTGCGCATTCCTAGCGGCCCCGAACAGAACCTTCCAAGTCGTGTATCGATACGATTCAAAGATCGGGCGCGTATGCGAGTTGTAAAATGAATTTTTTAATAAACCTTAGTAAAACTTAATTGATTATGTTGGAGGAGGTTTGAGAGCGTATGTTGAAGGGGAGAATGTACTGAAGGCAAACCATCCAAACAAATCCGAGCTTTTTAAGCACAAGGACATTATTTTTATTTCCTCTACTTTTTGGAAATTATTCCAACATACATAATGTGATTTGCCTTCAGTACATTCTCCGCGCCGCGCCGCGGCCGCAGCAGGCGCAGCATATCCCCTCTAAACTGCAATGGCTAGTTCGGACCGTTCGGACACGAACCATTAGCACGGACGCAAACCATGTGCGGTTACCGAGCGAAACGACGTAGTTTACGCGCATTTTCTCAGGCGACGCGTCGGAAAATGCAACACACGAAAAAGGCCGGTATGGCCTCTCTCAGGTTTTTCTCTGGCTGTGCTTATTAGCTGCGAGTCTGTATTTTATTTATTATAAATTTTTTAAGAGCCAAAATGGAAAATACGGCTATGTGCCAAGCTGATCTTTCTGATTAAAACGAGCATAATTTTAATGAGATTCGTTAATTAATTTGGGGGGGGGGGGGCTAAAATTTGGGAAAAACCGTTTCAAAGCAGCTGCAAAGCAGCTTTCCTTGCCAAAGCAGCGGCTTTGAAATGGTTTTTCCCAAATTTTAGCCCCAAAATAATTAACGAATCGCATTAAAATTATGCTCGTTTTAATCAGTAAAGATCAGCCGCAACCCGGTACATAGCCGGATTTTTCATTTTGGCTTTTAAAAAATTTATAATAAATAAAATGCGAACTCTCGCAGCTAAGCCAACCCGACAGAGCTTCTTTGCAACTGCGCTATACTTCCTGCTCCACTCGGAACAATATTTATACTTTCTGCACTTAAAATACAGTAAATTTTATTATAATTAAATATTAAAGAAGAAAAATGTAAAGCACAAAAAGCTCAAGGAAAATTTAAAGCTTGAATGTTGCTTCCTTATAAAGAAAGCTTTGTTTTCGTAAAAAAAATTTTTTTTTTGTTTTTCTGAATGTGTTCAGAATGTTCTAAAACGTCGAAAAATTGCAATTTTAAAAAATGTCTATGTATGTGTGTGTGTGTATGTGTGTATGTGCCAAATTTACCGAAATTTCTATAACTCCAAAACTGATCAACCAAATCTTAACGAATTATATATGAAATAGGGGTAGAAAAAACTGAAGAATATAATAGAATTCATAAAAATTGCTAATAATCAAGGGGTTCTTTTTTAATAAAATTGTAAATTTTTGCAGAAATGTTTGTTTATGCTTTAATTTCCGCAAATTTGGAGATATCGATCTATTTCTAATTTTATTATATTTTTCAGTCTTTTCTACCCCTATTTTATATATAATTTTTTAAGATTTATTTTATTAGACCAGGCTTTATACGCGATCAAAAGTCCATAATTTTGATTGCATATAAAGCTAAGTCCAATCAACCGAATTTAAAATAATTATATATGAAATAGGGGTAGAAAAGACTGAAAAATATAATAAAATTAGAAATATATCGATTTCTTTAAATTTGCGGAAGTTAAAGCTTCCTCTATGAGGAAGCCAAGTGCAAATTTCTAATTTGCACAATTTTTAATTTGCAATAATAGAATAAAAAAGCAAAAAGGAAAATTAATTACGGATATATTTCAAGCAGAATTCAAAAAAGAAATATTGCAAATTACTTGATATTTATTCTCTAATGCGCCTATAAATTCTTATCGGAACGTTTTCCTAAGATATGAAGCTAGAGAAACAATGTGTGATGGAAACGTCGAAACACTCGAAACGTTACATTTGTGAGTAATGCATTGTCGTCAATAGGCAGTTTATCGTAATATCGAATCATGCAAAAGTTATGCGGCAGTTCAAAGCGCGAGAGATCCGCCCAAACAGCTCCGCAAGTTCGCTTCATCAAGACCACAGAGTCGACTCAATTAACACTTTATTACAGTTTAATCGCGAGCGCGACAGCTAGCATCAATGTATCATCCGAAAATAACTCTCGATTGTTTATCGATTCGCGTAGCGACAACAACAAAAATCAGCATCATTCTGATGCGCTTCACAATTTCGCAGCAAGGATCTGAGATAGGGGGAAAAAGCATTAAAAAAACATCGAAAACTGCTAATTGATTTTTTAATCTAAAAATGAGGCACAAGTTTTCATGGTCGCATTCTCTCGATGAGATTAAAGGTGAAGAGGCAATTAGAATATGTACGTCTATGACCTTTTGAGATTATCAATCTTAATAGGCTCCATGCAAAAGAAAAAGAACTATTTCTCAGTTCAATTCTTCCGTGAAACGGAACAGGAGATATAAAAATAGATATAAGAAATTCGGCGGAGCAGTCGTGGGGTAGCAACCTAAGTGCTAGGCATGAGAACAAAGGATCCCGAAATATAAGAAATTCCTGCCGTTTCGTTTCATTTCCGTCAAAAAAAAATCGAAATCGCTACGACAAATAAACGCCTCATCATTGTCTTTTTTTGACCAATCTGTGTCAAGGTGAGCCGAATCTTAATCGGGACGTTCATCAGTTAGCTAACACTGAAAAAATGTTTTCCATCAGGGCACGCTTCGCACATACATAAAACATACAGAGAACTGAATACTAAATTCAGCAAAATTTCGCAAAAGACACAAATATAATTAATAATTAATGCATCATGTGAAGTAAAATGGGATAATTACACTATGTTCAACGATGCTGAAAAGAGGTCATAAGAGGTCGTGTTTAATTTAATGTCGGCGAGCCTAATGCTAACTTGATCCTTGTTCTTTGTTATCTTAATTGCTATCGCCACGTGCGATATCGCACATTTTGCTTCGTGCCTGTTCGTGCAGAACAGAAGACGAGATATTCCCCTCCAGAAATCCATGAAAGAAGGAGAAACGGTATATAAAATGTGATTTTTCGAAATGTTAATACTGTCTTTTCTTCCTAATAGTGACTCCCTAAGCAAGAAAGCAAGATGAAGGGTTACATCTGCGCGATTTTGCTGTTGATTTGCGGCGAGATGGCTTACTCTGCGGCGCAAGTACGAGGTATGTTGCATAATTATCCGATTAGGAAATTATCGCTGAGGAAAAGACATTGTTACGTCCGGACACTGGTAAAACAAATGTGTATAGAATAATTTAGCCAATTTATAAACGACACGATATTGCCATTAGTACTTTCTCAAAAGACTTGCTACACAGAGAGAATTTTCTCTTAAAATTTACCCTGAAATTATGGTAGTTATGGGACAACATGTACCACCGAGAATTTTATGCGAACTATTCTGATTAATATCCACCGTAATAAAAAATATTAATATGTATTACATTAAAATATAAAATATTTTACTAAAATATATCTTAGAAATCTTAATAAATTTTCAAAATTTACTATCTGCTTGGTAATTTTTATCACGTTGTTTGTAAAATGTCTTTTGTATATGTTAAAAATTATTCCTTGGTTGCCAAATTGTCCCAAGTTTATGTAGTGAATTTAAGGGTAAAATATAACAAAAAATTCTCTCCGTGTACTTATCGTACACGCGTGCACACATTATGTGTAACCTCAATATTTCAATGACAGATTTATTGGCTGCAGATTTGCAAATTAGACGACTAGGATCATTCCGAAACCAATGTAGCTACTTATTAGCTAATAATAACGCGGAAATAAATAAAAAATTTTGAATCATATTTTTCGGACAGTATACTTTTGGATTTTACCACACAGATATGCTTTTAGGTAGCTGCTTTTTTGGAAACCAAGAAGTCAGTGTGGGTAAACACACGACTGCCCCGTGCATGAAGTTGGTTTGTGACACATACGGTCAAGTAACTATGTCCTCGTAAGTCAAAGCATCGTATAATTATATATCTGACTTAACTTAATTATAGATGTAAGATTTCACGTATCTCGGAAAATTCTATTTAAAGAATAAAAAAATTTTTGTCTTTCACGTAAATGACGGATTTTGATGCCTAATCTTGTAATCGAGAAAACTGATACACAACGATCTTTTGATTATTCCGATCCTCGCTTTAATCCAAATTAATTAATCTTCACGGGACGTAAGCAATGACAATAATATGTGACACCTAAATTATAAATTAACAAAGGAAAATGTGCTTAATTTATGCAAGGAACAATAGATTTTTCGGGTGATGCTGAATAAAGCTTAATTTACCGAACTTTCAAATTCATAAACGGTTACAAGAAAAAAAGATTAGAGAAAAAACTTCAGAAATTAAAAAAAATATTGTAGATTTATTATATTTTGACTCTGTGTCTCAGAGAAAGTACATGATTTCTGGGACACGATGTATTTGCTAACAAACTTGTATACAAGTTTATAAAGTTAACGGTTAAATGAAATATATCGCGAGAAAGCATTTTATAATAAAAAAATTTCATATTATTTCACATTTCTGACAATAAGTATCTTTCTTTTTTGATTAATATGTTTTAAATAATTATAACAACACACTCTGTATTTTGCAATGGAATTTGCACAACTGCAAGATTCCATCGCGTTTTCAATGCTAATGTAAATTTTCTATCAAATCTTTCTTTTTTAATCTAATTTTATTCCATTTCTTTCCAGATGCCCGTCAATGTCTTGTAATTCTGGGGAGGAAGTTATTGGTATAATTCCTGAAAGACAAGGCAAACCTTATCCAGATTGCTGTGCACAACTGATTTGTAAGAGTAGACTAATGTCTGTAGTCATATAGTCATAGTCTATGGTTTATGTCTATCGTCATAGTCAGGGTAATCCCTGAAGTCGCTGACGCACCATACTATTTGCCACAGATAGGATTCGAGTAACGCGCCATTCTCTACCTTTACTTATTATAGCTAATAATTTATTATGTATTCAGTTTTATTCATACAGACTCACATAATTGTATAGTTATTATATACTCTTACATTTTAAATATAACATATCAGGCGCACAACTTACATTAAAGTTACATAATATGTGACATCACCATACTCATTATCGCGTATACCAAACGCGCGCTTTTACAAAAGTTACTTTTCTTTATTTATTTACTAACATCTACTTCTAATTTTTCTAAACGCATAACTATACTTTATTTTACATATTCTCATGGAAAGAAAGTAAGGTGTGCTAATACGCACATTTCTAAACAGCCAATAAATTTTGTTCCAGCGACCGTCATTTTGTAGTGGCAAATTAAACTGATATGTCTTCACTGCCAATACTAAAAATCTATAGTAAATGTAAGAACACATACACGTGATGTAAACTACAGATTTTAATACTGACAGTAAATATCGGAACATATTATAGCCATAAGCCTTAAACACAAAAATTTAAAAATAAAGGCGCGGCTGTTACAATGCTGAAAAAAATACCAAAACACGTCCTTGATATATGAGTACACCTTGTTTTCTTTCCACTATGCATATTCTTACTTTATTATTAAATTGTTTATATCTTTTCTGGTCTAACGTTTTAGTTAATATATCCACAATTGTAAGTTAGTTGGACAATGCTTTATATTTCGATTAATTTTAATTATTTTTATACATCTCGTGCATAAATCTTATTTTTTTATGTCTGTGTGTCTGCGTCTATTCATTGTACCATTTCTAGAAGATATAATTTTATGACAATTTCTATTTATATTTACCGCAGAAATTCGTATATAATATTCTATTAATATCAACAAAAAAGTAATAAAAACAGTAACGACTCGTTAGTTATAGAATATAAAGTAACGATAAGTCGGTACAAATTGTGGATGTATTAGCTAAAAAGTGATAATCTCACGCGCGATAAACGTAAAGGAAAAGCTGTTTGTTTCTTCTGCGTTTGAACGAATCGGCAAGTGGACCCATTACTCGATCTAGTTTAAGAGTCGGTCTCACGGCTTGCGTCCGGATAATGATGGCGGCGGCATGAGTAGCCAAAGCTGCTTCTTCCGGGTGGCGGCATTGGACCTTTGAATGTACAAAAAAAGAAATAAATACAAAATATACAAAAGATATACACAATTTATGTATGCGTATACAGAATTTCTGTATCTGTATATCGAATATATATAGCAGAAGGCCATGGCTCGAGCTTGCTTGAGCTGCAGCGCCATATTGGATTGGATTGGATATCAAATATATGTATCCTATTCCGCATGGCCATGGCCTGTGTATGTATTTGGATATTTACGACCAATACTCGTATTAAGTATATAACAGAAATTCCAGTCGTAAGTATTATATAGAGGGTTTGTGTATAAACCGGGTGTACAGAATTCTGACGGTAACATATACGCATATATTAATCTTCTGTATGCTCAACTAAAAGAATTTTACCGCAGGTGTACACCGTATATTCAACTGTATATCCGAACATTTTTATATCCGGATATATCTACTTATAGGGATTATATTGTCATTCTGGTGACATAAAATAAAAGTTTTTTTTTTAATTTTGCGAAAGTATAACATATATTTAAAAATATACTGTTAAGTTTTGGTAAAAAAATTCTAAGTATTTCGGCTTTTACAGCTGCTTCTTCTAGGAGTGCAAAGCGTTTTTTTTCAAAACATCATTTCTTCATCTATAAGCGGAGGTAAAATCTAAAAATGTAGCCAATCGATCGTTCTAAAATTTTGACAGATTATTCTATATCAAGTATAGCTCTGGCAGGAACTAGAATTACGTGTTTTTATGTTAAATTTAACATATTTATTACATTAAAAAATTGTCGAATTTGTTATTTCTGAACATAAATTAATTTTTTTTCAATTCTTGCAATAGCGACACTCATAAATTTTTTGTTTCAAATAAGTTTACGAGATCAAATCAGTTCCGCCGCCGAGACATCTTTTTTTAAACGTGTCATCTTTGCGTTGCAAAAACATTTGAAAAAATTAATTTTAATAATGTTAATATTGTTTGATATTCATTGTATAAGTAGCTTAATAAATCACAAAAAGTTTTATACTATTATATACATTACAGATAATATTCATTAAAAAAAGAATTCCTGAAAATTGCTCAATTTCTTGACCAATACACCGGAATAATACCTTAATACATATACGGTATACACAAGAGCCGCTGATGATTATATATACATATATTCAGTCTCATGCAAGATACACAATGCTCAATATACGTTAAACAAATCCATATATTATAAGATAATATACTTTTTTTGTACATGACCCAATATGTGTGTATATTCAATATGTGCGTATATACGGAATACATATGACTAAATATACCTACATACCATTAAATCTTTCTATATACGGATAAAGCCAAAAAATACTACACAGACTGAATATACAAGATGCACTTTCAATTACCTTTTGTTGAATGTCCATTTCCTCCAGAGTAATGGTACCGACTCGCAGTATCGTTTTAGACTTCCGGTGGAGAAGGTGCGGCTGGAGCTGGTAATAGCTTCGCTCTGGCTCTAAAGAGCCGGGACCACCGGTCGTCGATGGACGGCGCGGCAAGGTCATATTCGCCGTCCTCGTGTAGGGGTGCTTCGATGTCGTCGGGAATGCCTTACTCCATTGCGTGTTTGCTCTCAAATGATCGCAATAACAAAGTCATCATTATTTTGCTCCCCCCCGCGTCGTTTTATTATTTTGCCGAATGCCTCGTTTTCTAGAGCTCCTTGTTGTCGTCGGTGCCATTGCTCTCGCTGAGTTGCTGGTTGGTAATAGAAGCGCTTTTATAAGATCTAGCTAAACATGTCGGTATCATTTCCCTGTCTACTCCTCAGTCCCACGATGACAGATATTATTCAGCAAACTTCGAACGGCCCGATGTATCTAAAGACTAACTTTTTATTGAACGCAGGCTTTTTGTTGAAAAGCTTTTGTTGAAAAGCGTGGTCGTGTTTCCACACATGGTTGCCGACTTTAGGTTCCTGACGGTGGAACGCTTGCGCTAAATTTACGCGGACCAGTTCGAAAGACTCTTCTAATCTCTCGCGCTGTTCTATTGGTGTGCAGGCCTGCCCGGCGGGTTCTTTGGGTCTGCGGAACTCTCGCCCATCGTGGTTAAGATATGTCCCATCAGTAACCAGTCGCGTCATGCAGAGCAGTATTAAACGCGAATTGCGATTACACTATACGCTCACGAACGGTGCCTTCGGTTGATGTACTGCAAAATCATGGTTTTAATGGTCCACTCCACTGGATTACATTTTGCGATGCATATGCCGGTGTAAATGCGGTGTCCCCAGATCTCGCATCATGTTTGTTAGTTTTGCGATCTTGAGCTGCGTCCCATTGTCGTTCAAAATCATCCAAACGTCAAAATCCAAACGTCACGATTTTGAATTGCCTGAGCCCCTTTCCTGGCATGGTAAACGCCGTGATAGGATTGCTTTCGAATTTTGCGGGCGGTACGTTTCCGTTGATAAACGACGCTTCGGAACCGATATCGAGCAAGGCCGGTTTAAACGTTTGTTGCCATACGTATACGATCAGGTACAGTCTTGGTGTGTATTTTATTCGGTGGACTGGGGTGCGGCCGCCTTTCTTCGACCTGTGTGGCATTTCTTGGCGATAAGTGGCAATCCTTGATGAACACCCTATTCTTGTCGCACTGTGAGCAGAACTTCCGTGATAGTATACTCCGACAATCGCATTGCGTGTATCCGCACTGGTTGCATCGCCAGTAGCCAGTAGCACTTTTTGCGGTCGTATAAGATAGCGGCGATCGCAGTAGGCTTCCGTAGAGTGACCGATCGGAGCTTGCACTGGCCCTCAATGCGTTCAAACTCGTCCGCGCGCCTCAGCAGATCTTCAGCCCGGCGGATGCTCTCCTATCATTGTATGTATGTACATACATACAGCTTATATCGCAGATGCATGTTCTCGTTTTACAAGAGATCCAATTGTTCTTCGGCGAAATATTTGCCTGCCTTACGCATCATAATAGCAAGCTCAGTTTCAATACCGAGAATTTCTACACTGAAAAAAAAAAGTAAAAATTGGATTTAAAAAATATAAGTTAAGCCAACAAAATGTCTCATTGCGACGGTACGTGCCAACGAAAGATATACTTATTGCAATCATATTTGTAATTGCAATGCCATTTCAAAATCCCGGCATTGCGTGAAAGAAATATGTAGTTCTTGGATTACTTTCTTAATACTATTATATGGATCATTTCCATATAGTAGTATTAAGAGCGTTATAGTTGAATCAATGACACTTAAAATTTTTCAATAACATCAGATGCTATTAAATTAACAGTTTTTTTTCTCAGTGTATTTTGCTTACAAACATATACAAACTAGGGGGTTTCTTATTTAAATCGCTCTCTAATGTCTGTGGCACGGAACGGTCTCTGTTATTCGGGTGCCGTAAAACGACCTGTCGTTTCTCGAACGCAAACAAAGTTAGTCGAAATTGAGAGATAGGTCCAGAGCGCACGATCATATACAATTATATATAATTTATATATATAACCGCAATCCTGCAATACTGAGAAAAAAATTAATTTGTTAACTAATAATCTCTCACATAAACAGGTATGGACACTTCGGCTCGGCAAGCGTCCCCTAAATGAAGCCAAAAAACCAATATGGCGTCAGATGTAGTAAACGCTTTTAAACGCTTTAAAACGTGGTTTTTCGGTGTTACATGTTTATTGGTGTTACATGCTTGTTTGTTAAACAATTTAACACTAGAAGTAATAAATTATTTATTTTTATCATTCAAAGCATGCAGCAATCCTACGGCATATACGCGGTAGGTTTTATTACACCTGCAGACGCTATATTGGTTTTCAGTCTTCACTTGGGTCTCACTTCTCTCGTGCTTGTGGCATAGAAGTGTTCAAACCTGTTTACATATGATCGTAGCCCAGAGATATACGTAAACTGTAGATGTGGTTGATAATAACTAATAGTAATTAACTATGATCGATATAGGCTGCGTTCGCTTATATAACGCGCTATAATATTACTTCATTTTACATCCTTGTTTTACATAATTTTTTAATGAGCGATATAAAATTAGAATAACGCCATATATTAGCGCTAATAGCGTCTCCCCGAACGCGCCCATAGTTTATTGTACGCAAAATGTCTACGATGTAAGTGTCGCGTGAGAGGCGCAATATTCAGCGCGTGTAGATGCGCAACGGGAAACATGTCAAAAGTGGTAGGTGCGGATGTACGGCGCGTAACAATTATCATGCTTACAATTAGCGGTAGTTGTCGCGTGTTTAACAAAGCAGTCGCCTTTGACGCACGTGCTGCAGCTCTTGGAGCTGCGGCCTTTCTGTCGCGGGCGCTAAGTTGACAAACAATTATTCGATATTTACTTAGTAGGCGGTCGCAAACGAGACGCGGAAATAGTTCGGGCCCACTTTCTTGTCCCATTTATAGATACGCTTAAATAGCACCGGCGCGTAAGAATGGTGCGCGAAGTGATCGCGGCAGTGTGAGAGGCACACTGAGATATAAGTATACTGGAGTATATGCACTGGTCCGGGCTGGCGCGAGCAAAAAATCCTGATAAAATAAACACTTATGCTTCACCCTTCACCAGAAAGTAAGTTGATATAATATTCAAAGTATTCAACCAACTATGATAACTTTTATTAACCTAAATTTAATGGACTATTCTTTTAAATTATCAAGTTTTCTTTTTGTAAGAAGTATAGTTTAAGTTTACATTATTATTAAATTTACTTAAATATCAATTATTTTTATCACCGCGTCATACTACATAATAATATTTATTATCTACATTATTATTAAATGGTTTTTTTGTAGTGCTATTCATTTTAAATTGTCTTTAATTTGTTGGTTTGATGTATTTATTATTTTTTTTTTTTAGTTATTTTTTAATTTTTTTTCAGTGTATTCTTCTAAAATATTTTTTAATTTAATTTACAAGCAACTAAACTAGTTGTGCTTGTTCAAAATTAAATTATTTTTCCTAAAATAGTTAATATTTTTTTTATTTTAATATATTATTTTAATTTAGTTTAAATATTTACTTTTAATCCCGTTTTGGATTAAAAGTTATAGTACTTACATCAAGACTAAAATCTAAATATCTTGTATACGCACTCTACACTAGTAAGAGCTTCCATCAATAAAAGGAATTTAAATATAACTTACTTCCTAATCGTTTGAATCTTAACCCAATTTTTACATATATACCATATCCAAAAGGGTAATCATGAGCATCAACTATATTTATTTTTCTAATATCATCATTATTAAAATAACCTGCTGTATCAAAATGTAATGTACCAAATTTTTCTTTTCCTACATCACCAAAAGTAGACGTTGATATTACTTTACCGTTTGTTTCTATTGTAACACTACTATGATAATTATCCCTAAATTTATCAAATGTTTCTGCGCGTAGTCAAAACAATCGCTACTAAATATGGAGATGAATTATTATATTCTACTGGAACTTGGTTAGATGGCGCGTGTGTGAATGGTAGCGGTGAAAGTGCGTTGTGCGATTTTAGCTTTGTTTCTGGGTTTAAAGATTAGTATGTGGCAAGTAGGGATAATGGAAAGATAGGGTGTAAATAGGGGATGCAATGAGAATGAAGGGAGATAGTAGGATGCAAGTAGAGAAAAGTAGTATGGGAGATAGTAGGATGAGGTTATGGTGACGAGTTAGTTAGGCGGAAAAGGCGGTAAAGGTAATGTAGGTAAAGTAGGGAAGGTTTCGATCGATGATTGTAAAGAAAGATTGTATGATAAGTGATTAGCTAAGGAGCCTTCGATCGTAAATTAAGCATAGGTTAAGAAGATAGTTAATGTGATGACAGGTCGAACTCAGAACACATGTAAATTTTAAATTGGGAAATATAGGATCAAGATTAAGAAGAGGAAAAAGAGGAAAAGGGAAGAAGACAGGAGAAGACAAGAGGTAGGTGAAAGAAGCGCTGTTATAGAAGAGGTTGTACCAAACAAGGGAGGATTAAAGGTGAAAAAGAAAGAAGAAAAAAAGTAGTTGTAAAAACTCTCGAGTTACGGGTTAATGGAAAGGAAAAGAAGAAAGGTGAAATAAAGCTAGGACACAAGGATTGGCGGATTCAGAGGTTCTAGGAAAGGGAAGTAAAAGAAGTTAAATAACTGAGAAGGGTTAAACCAATGATGAAGAAGAGAGAAGATGAACAGAAGAAAGGTGAAGAAAAGCGATTGGCGTAATCCTGGAACAAGGATTGACGAAACATCTGCGTGGAAGGAAAGAAAAGGTAAATGAAGATGGAAATAGGAAAGGGAGTAAATGAGGACCCAAGGCTTGGTGAGAAGAGAAGAGGAAGAAGAGGAAGAAAATGTGGAAAGAGGTATGAACGTTACAGTTTAAGAATAGACGCCGCAGTTTTCTGGAAATATTAGAATCTTTGGAGGGCACGGATGCGAATACAGGTAAATTGGTTATGTAACGGCAGATAGGAGGTACGGGAAGATAACTAGAGAACGCGTGAGCGCGCGCGGAGGAAATAAATGTTGCTTCGGAAGGAACGAGAGAAGAAGAGCTGGGAGACAATTTAGTAAGAGAGGAGAGGAGCAGTGCTGAGAAATTTGGCAAATAAGGAAGAGGAATGGAGCGATTTGAGGGCACAGAAGTTTTTTGAGTTAAACTAGGAATGAACTCAAAAGATGAAGTAGAGATTAAGATTAGAAAGATGATATTGAAAGAGAAAAGAAAAAAAGAGGAGGGAGGGGCATATAGGGAGGTGTGATGAGTTCGGTAGGGAGACATAGGAAAGTATTAGTTAGGAAGCAAGAGATTTGTTATTAGTCGAGTTTATTATATGTAAGTGTATGTAAATATTTGAGTGTAAGGGTTTTGTCAATATGTGTTTGGAAAATAGGATAATGGTTGTAATATTAAGGTAAAGGTAGGGATAAATAAAAAGAGAGAGAATTAGATGTTTTGTAGTTTTAAGATTAAGCTTTGAGTTTCGCATGCAGAAGTTATGGAAGATATGAGTTTAAAGTATATGATAGGTTCTGGAGTATAAGGTTTATAGAGAGAATGCATAGAATTAAAGTTTTATAAGTTTTAGGTTGCAAGAAATTATTTTAGAGATAAAGCGAGATAATTTGTTCTTCCTGGATTAAAGGAGATTTGAGAAGCATTTAGAAATATATGGAATATTATAATATTAGTTGTTGCGCGTTGTTGTATGAAGGTATGTATGTGTGTGTGTATAGGTGAATAATGTCCGTTTCTTGGCCTACTGCTGAAGCGGACTAGATTCAAATATTTTTGAGTTTAGGTTGAGAGTTTAACGTGCAAATAATGGATTTAGTCGTTTAGGGCTAAGGGATGGTTTTTCTAAAAGAAATTTAAGAAAGTACGGAATAATGAATTAATAGTTGCACGCGTTAAGTTAAAAAAGTTGGTATGAGTGTGTATAAGGCATATTGTAAACCAAGTCCATTTCTTGGCTTTTTTATAGCTGAAATTAAATAAATCTATCTTATTATATTCTACTGTTGTCCACCAATTTGCCCACATGCTATAATACTTATAATAATTAACATTATAAGTGATTGGTATATCATTTTTGCTTTGATAACTATTAATTATTGGTTTATTGTTATTTTGTCTTTTATTTCTTTTAAAAAAAATAATTTTATCATTTTTCAAGTTAATTTGTTCATGTTTTTGATAAGGACTAGCAGCAATTACAGATGGCATTGCAGTTCCACTAATTGTTAATATACTTAATAAACTTAAAAGCTTCTTCATTATTGTATTATTCTTTCTTATCTTGAAACTTTTTATCAAGAACTATTGATATTATATATATATATAATCAAGAGTAAATTAGTTAATTCATTATCTTCTAAATATCTTTATTACGTGTTTTAAGGTGTAAATTAGCAATAAAATATAATTAATTTAATAAAATTATAAAAAAAATTTGTATAACTAAAATATAAGTGTATAATCAGGTTTAATCTTTCCGTTAATAAAAAAGAGTTTATGCTGACTTGTTAATCGGACAAGAATAAAAAGAGAGGTTTATAAAAATGTCAATTACAAAAGAAGAATTAATAGAATAAGGTTTAAGTGAAGAGATAGCAGATAATATCTTAGATCAGTTTAATAATAAAGCAAAACAAATTAGAGAATCTGCTTTTCACTGAATTTATTTCTTTGCAGGTATGTTTTGCACATCGGTGCTCGACAAAATGGCCACTGACTGCCACGTAGTCCGGCCGGATATTTGCGCTAACACTCCGGTCTAACACGATTACAAATATTTCGATATTTGCTGTATAAATTTATATACGTTGCGATTTCGACGCTTATTCGCGTGCTTTAATTACTCGCGGGATTACGCGCCGCTCGCGGGTTAACTCTTGGTTTTGTATGAGAGCAGTCAACACGTCCGCACAGCGCGAGCTCTTCCAAGGAAAAGGACCTTTGTTTCAGTATCAATTATCGATACACTTCGCGTTATTACTCGCGATTTTACACTTGCGGGATTACGCGCCGCTCGCGGGTTTTCTTCGGTTTTAATAGAGAGCTCCCTGATAACCATCTCCGATGGAAAACAATTAAAAACGGCTATATCTGTACGTTTTCATTCGCATCTTATTAATTGGTTCTATCGTTGCAGATTTAGAAGACAGATAAAACATTTATAATCGAATCGAATCGGTTTCTAAAATCTAGGCAACCATGGATGCAATCAACTTTTTAATAAAGCAACCTAATACGGTTGGATTGTGAATTAAATAAGCTTTTATTTGATATAATAATTTGATTAAATAACTGATGAGGGTATATTAATAACGCTTACTCACCTGTTTATACCTGGCAACTCCACAGCTGTGCAGAGAGGAAAGTATAGGCAAACTTTATTTTTCCAATTCCTTCGGGTATATTCTCTCAATAATGCACAATTTTTATAAATAACCAATCGAAGAAGTTGATCGAATAAATTTAATTACAAATTTAATTATTTAACATTATCGGGTCAGGATTTAGCTCGGCAACCTATTTGCGATGTATCAATGTATATGTTATCTAGCATATATCTTTTATCATTCATAAATAACAAATGAGGGAAGAAATTTCTTATACCGGATCTCGGACTAATATATTTATTGTATAT